>JAJOOO010008795.1:0-41500 GCA_029582685.1 Solanum piurae
ACAAGCTAGCCAGTTTCTCCAACGAACCACAAAAGTAATCAGCTGCAGTGTTACCCAAAAGATAGAACAATGCAGCAAGCCAGACACCAAATACTACAAACGCCCACGCACTTCCATTACAACCACAGTAATAGAACTTAAGGTAATCAAAGAACCCTCCAGACGAGCAATCCGGGTGAACTTTCAAGAAGTCACAACTACTTTTAAACCCCACATGATCAAACAATCCTGCACATAACTGAGGCTTTTTTACCGCCAAATCATCAGCATCCGACCCATTTACTTCTAACATCCCTCGACGAACCACTCGTGTATGTGAAGAATAACCATCAAATCTACTACTTGGATGCCACTGACTAGAAACTAAAGATGACTTCTTTAAAATTAAATTGCTCACAATATCTTCACGGTTGTAGAACATAAACATAAGGACTAGGGAACACACAAGATTGAACACCCCACGAAGTCGTGGACTTTTTCTAATGAAAACCCCATCAGATTTCTCCATTTGTCAACAAATATTTCAAATTACCCAAGAACCATAATCCCTCAGTTTCAATTAAAAACTACTGAAACTCAGCAAAACGCATCGAAAACCCAAGAACCATAATCCTCAGTTTTCAATTAAAAACTACTGAAACTCAGCAAAACACATCAAAAAGTCTTGGAATTTCGTATAAGACAAGAACAAAAATAGCTCAAAAGCAGAAATGGGTACTTACCAGATTGATGGGGTTTGAAATTCGAAGCTGTTTAAGGGGCAAACGAAGAAAGATGAGGTTTGAGGAGTTATGGGGTTCATGAAAATCTTTGATCTTTCTGCGAAGCTTCCCGCAAAGGATCCTTTCACAAAAATCTCAATGTTCCCTTTGGATGGTATTGGTAAACGTACAATTTCAAGATTATTATTTTTCTCTAGAAACTAATTTGTATAGTTGGTAGTAATAAATGAGTTTAAGTTTTGTGCACCGTCAGTGTACAAAGTTTTCTACACTATCAGTTACTTTTAATGAGATTTAACCATAGTAACTTATCTCATAAAATAATCATAGTAACTTATATGGTTAAATCTCATTAAAAGTAACTGATGGTGTAGAAAACTTTGTACACTGACGGTGCACAAAACTTAAACTCTTTATTATGAAGATTGAATTTTAAAAAAAGGGATGCCCTTTTGTTTTTCAAATAATAACAAATTGTATCCATTCCATATTAATTAAATTTTTGAGACATTTTTCATTTTTCAAATTAACTTAATTGTTCAATTTTCAAGACTATTTTTAAAATATTCTTCCAATTTTACCCTTCATTTGAATTTTCAATGTGATGACTTAAATAAATTTGACAATAATTAATAAGGATAAAAATGGAAAACAATGTTCAACTTATGTCTTAATCTACTTTTCTTAAAGAGTGTGAAATACCTCAAAAATTCAATTAATATGGAATGGAGGGAGTATTTGTCAAGGTTTTGCTAAATATATTTGAGAATATCTACCATAAGCGTCTCAAGACGAGTTTTTGGCTAAAATTATCATTTAATTATGACTTAAATTTAATGTACATTCTTATATTATTTAAGTGTGCATAAAATATCCTTATACTATCCAAAAAAAAATAACAAGAATCATCTTTCAGTCTATTTTTGTTAAGAAACTGATTGAACCAATAAAAAAATATTTTTTAAATTTGATCATGTTTTAGCCACGACGAGAAGATCAAAGTTACATAAAAAGAATAAGGATATGGATAGAAAATGAATCTTTCATTTTCATAATTTAAATTTCGTGTGTTGTTAATTTATATTTTTTTTTTGTATTATCAAGTAAATTGACTTGCAACAATGTATAAGTCTTAAAATATTTATACAGTAGGTTCTGATTATTAGAAAAATTATGTAAAAAAATTCATTCTAAAAATATTACGCCCAACTATTTAAGAGATTTTCTTTAAAAAAAATATTAAGTATGTATGTACGTTATATACAATGCAATTCACATTTTATACAATGTACAAAAATACTGAAAATTTAGTGAAATTACGTAGGTATTTATTTATGAAGATAAAATATAATTACTTTATTTTAAATTTTTAAAGTTGAATTTGTATTTGGCCATACATTTTACAAAAAATATTTAGAATTTAATATATTTTGTCTGAATATGATTTAAACCCTCAATATCTAAAATTTAGAAAAATCACCCAACTTAACTAGCTTAACCATGTATACATATCTTTATTCGACTTGACACATTTTTTTGTTGGTGACGTGAATTTTCTTAAAAAATAGACATAAGGATGAATCTTGCAACTTTTGGATAGTGCAAGGATTTTTTTGTTCACTTATATAACACAAGAATGTATTTTAGGTTTAAGTCATATTTCAGGGATTATTTTATCCAAAAACTCTATCGAAAAAACATAATTATTTTTTTATTTTATACTCAATATTAATTAAGCTGAGAAAGAAAGACATGAAACGCATTTCACGAATGCGATTTATGTGCAAGTTTCGATCTTTTCCATTTATTGTTGAAATTACGTTATTACCCCTTCCGTTTAATTTTATTAGTCTACTATTTTTAAAATATATTTATTTCTTTTATTTATTACTTTTATCGTATCGAGAAAAGATAATTATTTTTTTATTTTATACTCAACATTAATTGAGCTGAGAAAAAAAGGCATAAAACGCTTTCAACAAATGTGATTTATGTGTAAGTTTCGGTCTATTCCCATTTATTGTTGAAATTACATTATTACCCCTTCCGTTTAATTTTATTTGTCTAATATTTTAAAAATATGTTTATTTCTTTTATCATACCGAGAAAAGATAATTACTTTTTTTATTTTATACTCAACATTAATTGAGCTGAGTAAGAAAGACATAAAACACATTCAATGAATGCGATTTATTTGTAAGTTTCGGTATCTTCCCATTTATTATTAAAATTACGTTATTACCCCTTCCGTTTAATTTATTTTTTTTACTATTTTCTAAATATATTTATTTCTTTTAATTATTACTTTTATCATATCGAAAAAAAATAATCATTTTATACTCAACATTAATTAAGCTGAGAAAGAAAGACATAAAACACATTCAATGAATGTGATTTATGTGTAAGTTTCAGTCTCTTCTCATTTATCGTTGAAATTACGTTATTACCCCTTCCGTTTAATTTTATTTGTTTACTATTTTCTAAATATATTTATCACTTTTATCATATCGAGAAAAGATAATTAATTTTTTTTCATTTTATACTCAACAATAATTGAGCTAAGAAGAAAGGCATAAAACGTATTCAACGAATGCGATTTATGTGTAAGTTTCAGTCTCTTCCCATTTATTGTTGAAATTACGTTATTACCCCTTCCGTTTAATTTTATTAGTCCAATATTTTTTAAATTTATTTATTACTTTTATCGTATCGAGAAAAGATAATTATTTTTTATTTTATACTCAACATTAATTGAGCTGAGAAAGAAAGGCATAAAACGGATTCAATGAATACGATTTATATGTAAGTTTCAGTCCCTTCCCATTTATTGTTGAAATTACATTGTTACCCCTCCCGTTTAATTTTATTTGTCTACTTTTTTAAAATATATTTATTTCTTTTATTTATTACTTTTATCATATCGAGAAAATATAATTATATTTTTATTTTACACTCAACATTAATTGAGCTGAGAAAGAAAGACATAAAACGCATTCAACGAATTTGATTTATCTGTAAATTTCGGTCTCTTCCCATTTATTATTTAAATTACGTTATTATCTCTTTCATTTAATTTTATTAGTCTACTATTTTTTAAATATATTTATTACTTTATCATATCGAGAAAAGATAACTATTTAACTATTTTATTTTTCATTTTATACTCAACATTAATTGAGTTGAGAAAGAAAAGCATAAAACGCATTCAACGAATGCGATTTATGTGTAAGTTTTGGTCTCTTCCCATTTATTGTTGAAATTACTTTAGTACCCCTTCCGTTTAATTTTATTAGTCTACTATTTTTAAACATATTTATTTATTTTATTTATTACTTTTATCATATCAAGAAAAGATATTTATTTTTTCGTTTTATACTCAATATTAATTGAGCCGAGAAAGAAAGGCATAAAATGCATACAACGAATGTGATTTATGTGTAAGTTTCAGTTTCTTTCCATTTATTATTGAAATTACGTTATTACCCCTTCCGTTTAATCCTATTTGTCTGTTTTTATTTATTTATTACTTTTATCATATCGAGAAAAGATAATTATTTTTTATTTTATACTTAACATTAATTGAGCTGAGAAAGAAAGACATAAAACGCATTCAACGAATGTGATTTATGTGTAAGTTTCAGTTTCTTCCTATTTATTGTTGAAATTACGTTATTACCACTTTCGTGTAATTTTATTCGTTTAATATTTTGATTTTTTTTTTCATTTCTTACTTTTATCATATCGAGAAAATATAATAATTTTATTATTTTATATCAATATTAATTGAGCTGAGAAAGAAAAGCATAAAACGCTTTCAACGAATGAGATTTATGTGTAAGTTTCAATCTCTTCCCATTTATTGTTGAAATTATGTTATTACCCCTTTCGTTTAATTTTATTTGTTTACTATTTTTTTAAAAGATAGAATTTAACATATACATACAATATAATTTTCTGACAAAGGATAATCTAGTATGGCTGCCGTTACGCCAGTGTGAACATATTTAGATGATAAATGAAATCTAGAATCAACTATTAAGAACTCTGATGGGATAACTAGAATACATATGATTAATGTTTAATCAAAAACTTGAATTTAGGTTTTAAAAGTGAAAATAATTTTTTTAGTAGAAATTAAAGATCTATCATTGTCATTTTTCTAGATTAAATTAGTTTATCTTATTTATTTATTTATTTTATCTTAAAAAGATTTTAAATTCGAATTTTGCGTCCCGACTACATATCTTGTGATTAAACTAATCTATCGCCATCATTTTTCTCTGTGTTGACAAAATCTCCTCACTCGGTTCTATCTCTCTTTAATTATTTTTTTTTAGGTAAAAATCTTTGGTGTCAACAAAAGGAAAAATTATTAGAAAATAAAAGTTAACGCGTTGAATTAAATTTATTGACAAATAAGTTTCAAAATTTAGAGCAATACTCTGTCTGTTCCTTTTTCTTATTTTTATTTTAATAATAACTGTATTTTTAATTAATATTTATATCCTCCCGTTTCAATTTATTTGTTCTATTTTACTTTAACACAATTTTAAAAAAAAATAGTACTATCCTTTTTGAATCCTTTAATATAAAAATTAAAGATATACAGAATAATACTAAAATGTTTTCAATCTTACGTAGCAGTAGCAAAGTAAAAAATTTGACTAGCGATGAACAAATTTTCCTCTAAATTGTGTTAAGAGTGTACAAAATTAAATATACATTTTTAATAGATAACACATCTAACATCTATACACCACATAAATTTTGGTGAAGTGTATGTATGCATTATTCTTTGCCTAAAGTAGTTTCACCAGTGATCTTGTAATTTTAAATACTATATCATATGAAAAATTATATAATTAATTTGAAACAAATAAATTAGACGGAACGATTTGTTTTATTTTATTTCATTTGAAGACAGGTCAAAAGGCATTTATTCCCAAAATATAACAAGAAGAAAAAGGAGATGTAAGAAAAATATCCAAAAACCAATCTTTGGAAATCTTGAATTACCCAATTTCTGTCGGAATTTTCGCTCAGATTTCCATTTGAATTCCAACCCATTTTCAGACAATCTCAAGTACCCTTTACTGTATTTTTTTTTTCCGTGTGTGGGGATATATATAATAGAGGGGTACCCTATCTTCCAGATTTGTTCATTGACTGGTAAGAAAATTGCTTTTTTCTTTATCCGATTTCTTGGTGGTTTTCCTTTTCATCTGGTAGTGTAAACATGATATATTTACTTTTATAATCCTGATTGTTTATGAATGTTTGTGATGGGTCTAATTGATTGTGGATAAATTTTGGTTTGTGGGTAGGAAGAATTTGGGGCAAGGGTGATTATTTTCCCTCTTTTTGGTTAGCTTAGGCTCAACTATCAAGATATCACCTAGCTTTTTCTGCCTTTGCTGAGATTTGGACCTGGTTGATGAGCCACACTCATGGTTATGGGTGTTTGATTAAACAATTTTTTGTATGATTTGTGTTTGACCCGTCTTAGCACGAAAAACTCGATATAGGAATTTTTCTTGTCCATATAATCTGTGAATCCTGAGAAAAAAGATTGTAGCTTTAACCATTGGATGAATAATTACTGAAAGGAACTTTCTTGAAGAAAAGTAATTATTGTTCTCTTTCATTTTGTCAAGCAGGAAGAATAAATTTACCTCACGGATCGGCAGAAATTAGCTCTTCTAACTCAGACGATTCGACATTCAAACAGATTGAAAGGTGAAACCTTTTTGTCTCAACACAGCCACCTTAATTGTTAAGACAAAGTTCATTGTTTCAGGATGTATCTTTTAGATTTATTACAATCTTGAGAACTGTAACTCAAAGATCAGTTTGCAATTAAGTTTGTGAGCTTGACATGGCTATTTCGTTAATGTTTTTTGTTCTGCAGATATGCAGAGTCAGTTGATGTGCAGTGGGTGCAGGACAATGCTTCTTTATCCCAGAGGAGCTTCTAATGTCTGCTGTGCAGTGTGCAATGCACTCACCCCTGTCCCACCACCTGGTATCTGTGCTTTTCTTGATTCTGATGTTGTTATAAGAACTTTTTTTTTCAAATTTGTGTGGCTGTTGTTTGGATTAAGGCCCCCTTCCATGTTGATGATAAGTGTTGTTGCTAGAAGATTGTTGTTAGGAAAGAAAATTAGTGTACTTAAACATTTTGAGTATATCTAATAGTAATGCTATACTTGATGGTGACATGGTAAATAAAGCCATAGAGTGGGCTAAGTTTTGGGGAGGCTTGGTGTATAGATCTGTTGGGATTGAGATGTAGTTATTGTTGTTGTTTTGCCTTGACATGGATTGAAGTGTAGTTGTCGTTGTGTTCTGTTACTTGAAAGTGTTACTTAAATTGTGACCTTTCTCAGGAATGGAAATGGCTCAATTGATATGTGGAGGCTGTCGTACATTACTTATGCATCCACGTGGAGCGAACAGTGTGAGATGCTCGTGTTGTCATACGGTGAACCTTGTCCCAGGTACAGTTTATAACTTCCCGTTCCTTGAATTCAGAGACTAATGTTTGTCTGGTTATGAAAATCTAGTCTCTTTGCTGGAATGCAATGCTTCCTTCATTTGAGCATAATATGAATCTAGCTTTTGATACTATTCGCTTAAGCTTGAGCTTCGGCTGTTTTCATTTATCATATGAGATCTTTTTCCTACACACTCATCAAAAGTTTATCATATGAGATCTCAAATTGAGATATCAGCATTTTTATTCTTGTGTTACATGAAAAAAATCTGTTGGAAGAGTTACATTACTTTGATGATCTAACTATGTAATACATAAGTGAACATTTCGGTATGGTTGTGTTTTTAGTTGAACTAAGTTATAACTTATGAGTTTAGAGTGTGGTCCCAGCTTAAATTTTCAACTTTTGAGCTCTTCAAGGCTCAAGCTTTTGCCTGGGGGAAGGGAGCTGTATAAATTTATGTCTTTGTCAGACTTAGTTGCATATGATTATGGGATTACCAAAAAACTACATTATTGTATGTTTGTATAATGTTTTTTCCTATTGAGGCTCAATTTAATCAGAAGTTTTGCCTGACTGATAGGTGTAAGTAACTCCAATTGATTCCTCTTGAGTTTGGTAGTTCCTCGAAAATAATGACCTGATCTGGTACTCTTTGTAAACTAGTTGCCAGTGCACATAAGATATATCTGATCTGCTGTTACATCTTCTCATCATCTTTACTTTTGGTCATATCTGCTTCATTTTGCAGCACACTTGTAATTTGCAAAGAGAACTTAGTTTATGACTGGTAATTGGTGGACTTAACTTGGTGTATACATTTTTCTGCAAGCACACGTTCTTATAAGTCACTGACGAGTCTGTTTATATGCGTCTTTTTTGGTTTTAAGAAGATATTACTGGAATCTATACATGACTAACCAGAGTGGGTGTATAGTGAATTGTGCTCTTTCCTTTACAAACTCAAAAGTTTTCTTTCCCCCTAGGTCTTCTATCTTGTTTATAGTGCTGGGAATATATTTTTTCATTTTTCCCTTGGTCAGAAGCTACGTGATTTGAAGTTGGATGGTGGTCCTGATGGCAACAACATTTGTAGGTTGACCATGCCAAGAAGTAAGAAATGTAGTGTGACAATGCTAATTGGGCACTAATGTTATGTGCAAAATCAGGTGCCTTTTTACTAGAGCTAAGCTGTAAAGAAAGATGTTTAAAATGAGATGATATTCTCTAACTCATTGAATTTTAAGGGGATTATACCTAAATCGTTTACCTGTCCTATCTTTCACTAGAATTTTACAAGGTAAAGAGCTAGATGAGTTGTTTGTGTTTGAGGATTTGTACCTTAGAGCTTAGGTTTCTTGTTACCCTTTTTTTCTTCTGCCATTTTTGTTTTGAAGAACTCCCTGGATGACATGTAATTGGGCTGTTGATCTTCAGGTCCTAACCAGTTTGCTCATGTCTACTGCGGGAACTGCCGTATGATGCTGATGTATCCATGTGGTGCTCCATCGGTTAAATGTGCAGTATGCCATTACATTACCAATGTTAATGTGAGTATGATGATTCATTTTTCTTTTTGATCTTTGGTGAAAATTTTAGCTGATGCTTAGTCCATATAGTTAAAGAAGTAAAATAACAAAGAGGAATGAATTTTAAGATTGTGCTTTTGGTAATGAGAATTCTATTTAGTGGGTAGTGTAATATTTACTTACCTTGTTAGGATCAGAGAATAACCAACTACCATATTGACTTAGTTTAATCACAATTTGAAGTGAGAATATATATTACTTAACTGTAAATAAGTGATAAAATGTGTGTATGAAAGATGTGTCTTGCATGCATTGGTTGGTGTAAAGAATATATATTACTTAACTGTAAATAAGTGATATAATGTGTGTATGAAAGACGTGTCTTGCATGCATTGGTTGGTGTAAACACCAGTGCGGGTAAGTTTTTTTATTTTGTTGCTTAAGGGTGATGCAAATCAATCAAAATCACAATGGTTAAGCCTTTTATGTAAATAGTAAGATTTATTGAGATTAGGATGATCGGAATTGGAGATAAGAAGGGAATAATTAACACAGTAAACATGTAGTTGTTGATGCTTCAAAATAGCCAATTCTTGAGTCATTGAAACCCAAGGATATTGGTTGGGTTTGTCTCTGTTTAAACTGCTCTTTTCTGGTTCTTCCTTCTCCACTTATAGTTTGAACCTATACGAATCAGTAGATTATAGGGATTAACCTTGCTTCATATTATGGTTTGTAAAGCAAGTAGATTAAATTGAAAATCTTCGACACATTTTGAGGACTTCACATAAAGCAAAGTGTAGAGTGATTTAATCCTTGTGGAAGTTTAATGGAGAAGCTTATGTTGGAAGGTAAATTGATCTTGAGCTTGTGATATCAACATCATCAGCCCACTTAAATGCAAACTTTTATTTTGAACTTTTAGTTGCAAATTTTAGAAGTTATTGATATGACAGATTGTGGCAAAAAAAAAAGGGGGTAGGTGGGTGAGTAAGAAAGCAAAATCAGGTCTTTTTGGTTACTAGTCCATTGCTTAGGTTATTTGCATACGTACATGATTACAACAAGAATATGCCCAGTGTAATCCCATAAGTGGGATCTGGGAAGGTTAGTGTATACACAGCCTTAACCCCCCTACATTCCGAAGGTAGAGAGGTTGTTTTCGGTAGACATTAACTCAAGTAAAGCATATCAAAATCAGTAAGAAAAGAAAATGCAGTAGTGAAGAAGCCATGTAGAAAATAATGGAGAAAACAACCGTAGCAACAACAAATAATATGATAACTAAAACAAAGGAAACAACAGGTACTAATAGAATCGAAGAATAAGATAGTAGGAGAGTAATAATAATAATATTGATAAGAGAGACTAGAGAACATGCGTACATGAATATGATAAGGAATTTCAGTTTTCATGTGTTTATATGCATCTTTTTGCAGGCAGGAGATGGAAGAGCCCATGCACCTTTGAACCCTCCTAACGGCACTGCTACACCTGCTTCAGGATCTTCTTCAACTGTGAGTTCATAAGTCTGCCGCATGTTCCTTTCTTACTTACTAGTTTCTAATTTGACTAAAACTGATTTCTGAAATATGTTCATATCTGCTTAAGGCCAAGGCTCGTTCACAAAATCAAACTGTTGTCGTCCAAAACCCAATGTCTGTCGATGAGAGTGGCAAGTTGGTAAGTTTTCCTTCATGATTAACCTCCTTTCTATTTATATTTATTGGCTTCTTCACTCTCAAGTCATCCACCTTATCATTAACGATACCATTTTACATTTCTAGGTGAGCAATGTAGTTGTTGGTGTAACGACAACATCATAGCTTGTCAGCTAAATTTGCTGTTCGTGGACGACAATTGAGAGTTTTGCTTGCAACAATTGGAAAGACGAGTATAAAGACAGCCGCTGCATATAAATATGGTAGTGTTTAGTGTTAATACTACAACCATACCCCTGTTTTTTTGGTAACATTTTGAATTATGATTGTGGGGTGATTGAAGCTACTACAGCAAGTGTGATGACTATTTGGAGTCTGTAATTGATAACTACGCATTAGATTTGTGGCGTGAATATGCCCAAAGTCATAAGTGAAGAATGTTATTATGTACCTTATATGCCATATTATTGTATATGACCATATACCATGAACCTTACTGCCTTAATGCGTTACTTTAAGAGGCGTATTCAGGATCTTGAGACTAGAGTTAGTGGGCTTTGAATGAGTTCGATTTTATTAGATGTATGCATCTTTTCCCCTTGTGCATGTGTGTAATGGCTTCAGTTGAACCTGCAGACTTGTCTTGGATTTGTCTCCAATTATAATATGAATATGACACGGTTTTCTTCGGGAGAAATCTCACTTCGTAAAAAATCATAATTGTAAGAGGGCAAGAAATCTCATTTTCTTATTTCCCTCTGCCCTCTCGAAAGTAGTCTCAAACAAAAATAGTTACGAAAAGGAGGGGGTGGGGGGAGTGGTTATCTTTCTTTTTTAATTCCCTCCTCCCCCCTATATCTGTCTTCCTTTTAGTCCCAACTACTTTGCCCTTTGGTTTCTTCTTCAAGTTGAAAACTTGTGTATGTTACTCAAAAAATATATATAATAGTATAATTTTGTTGAACAACAAAAGTAATATGGTAAAATATTTCTCACAAGTTCAAGTGTAACTTGATTTTGATATCAATTTTCCTTTCATACTCACCTAACATATATACCTGGTGGGTGAGTCAGACTTTTTATCAAGCGGATTCAATACGACGAAGTAAACACACAAAGTAGGAGTTTAACATTTACTTTATATACATAAAAAAATAAAATTTAACCAAATATAAGCCGTGTAATTTTTCATTTAATGAGGTTTGGACGAACCCCTTATTCCCATCTGGCTCTGCCCTACATATACCTACTTGAAGATTGTCTAAGCTTGTTGCATACTTCATACAAAAGCCTCCCATTTTCCCACCAACTGATTAACCTAATTTGATGACAAAAAAAGGGCTAATTACTCTTTCTATATAAACTAATAAACTGTCAGTAGAATGAAAAACAAAACATATATACAAAATGGCTCAAGAAGGAAATGGACAAAAAACAGATGTGGCTAAGCCTAAGGATTACTATAAATGGGTGATGCCATTGTTGAGGTTTTTGGCATTTGGTGCAACAATTTCAGCAACATTAGTTATGGCACTTAATAACCAAAAGGAAACTATTGTTGTTGCCACTATTGGTACCACTCCTATTCAAGCTACTCTCAATGCTAAGTTCCAGCACACTCCAGCTTTTGTGTAAGCCATTTCTACTAATTATATTCTTTTTTATATATAATTGTGGTGTTTGAGTAAGTTTGTGTGTATCTTGCTGATTAATCTTATGAGGTACTTTGTTATTTTTCACTAGCATAAGTATCGAGCAACTTTGTTCTTTAAGATTTGGACAGATGGTAAGAAATGATCACCTAGTGTATACCAGGCCACCATACGACTAGAAACAAAAGTTTTTTCCGGAAAAAATTGTGTTGTAGACCCTTATTTTCCTATTGATTTCTCATTGAACCAGCTAAAATGCATGGTGGAAAACAGATTCTCACTGAAATAGTGGGAAACTTCCTAATTTTTCCATATGAAAATATTACTCCCTCCGTCCCATATATTAGTTGATCATTTTACTAAAAATAATTGTCCCATATTAGTTGTCCATCTTACTAAATCAAGAAAGCATTACTTAATTTTTTTCTTATATTACCCTTGCAATTAATTCTTTTTGAAAGTGTTCACAATTGTTTGTAAAATTCCTAAGAAGATTTTTAAGGAGTGAATTAGTAAAATTATCTCCTTATGAGTTCTTAATATAGTTGTAAAAAAGAAAGTGATCAACTAATATGGAACGGATGGAGTACTATTTTTTTCTTTCTCATCCATTCAATCAATTATCTATGGAAATAGCCACGGGAAAGTTTTCAGTGAAAAAATAGTGATTTTTTTAAATAGTGTCAAGATTTAGTCAGATGATAAGAAATCATCTAGTGTATACCAAATCACCAAGAGTTAGACAAATAATGAGAAATCACCACACAAGTAATTACGTCCACTAGGACACATCCTTGGATGTGCGCAAAGGGAGAGGGCTACATGTCTAATTCTCTAATCATATAAAATACGAAAAAAGGATAAAACATGCCTTTACGTTCGTTATTTGTCTTATATATGTGTTTCATTAATCTATCGATTAAAAAAACCGTTCAACGTTATCTTTTCTCTCAAATATACCCTTAAACATTTTTTTTGTGGATGCAGGTTCTTTGTTATAGCAAACGGACTATGTAGTCTCCATAACCTCCTCATGCTAGCATTTTGTTTTATTGGAAATAAATATGATTACAAGGGACTACGATTTTATGTTATTGGAATCCTAGACATGGTAATTAATTAATTAATTAATTAACCACTAATTATTTACTCATTTTCTTAAATATTTTTTAATTTTTCAATTAATATTAATCTCTTGTATGATAGATAAATGTGGCACTAATCTCTGGTGGAGTAACCTCAGCAGCTTTTATGGGACAACTTGGTAGAGAAGGAAATTCTCATGCAAGATGGAATAAAATTTGTGATAAATTTTATACATTTTGTAACCATGGTGAAGGAGCAATTATTGCTTCTTTTATTGGTTTGATCTTAATGATAATTACTACTGCCATTAATATAATTAAGCTTAAAAACGTCAAGAATTATGGCAATAATTGTGCCATTAATATTCCTTAATCAAGAAACTCCTAATTGTCATTTCATTTCAAAAAATAAAACTTGTATGGTATTCGAGTGTTGTATTGTACCCAATTCTCTTAATGTAATGTTCATTTTAATGAATTTTTCGTATTGGCTTTTAATGCATTAATTTACCCCCCACCCCACCCATGTATATAAGATTAATTTATATTATCGATATGTTAAAGAAATTCTTACATTATCATGTTTCTTAAAAATATTATATATCTGATAAAAAGCAAAATTTAGAAAAAAAGAATTTTTGATTATAGTCATCGATCATCATACAATTTGTTATCTCATCCTTTCTTCAAAATTACACATCGTCAAAATAAATTATAAATAGAATTATACAAAACATAAAATGTCCTGGAGTAGTTAGAGGTTTGGGCTAACTATTTTTTTGAGTAATTTACATAAGCTGTCCATCAGAAAAAATATTTTTTAGAAAAATATAAATTACTAACTTATTTATTAAAATTTAAATTAATAAAAAATATTTTTAATTATTTTTTCTCATTTGCAAATGAGAAAGGATTTATATCTAAAATATAACTCTATCTTTTATTGTAACTGTTTTTAGAAAAATTGACTTGCTAATAATGATATAAAAAATTAAAATATCAAAATTAAGCTTAAATTTTATTTATTGTAGTATTTTTCTTCTTCAATTGGAATGAACTTCTTTTTTAGAATATAATGTCAGTGTATTAAATATATATCATGAGGGTATCATATCTTTTAAGAAATGTATTAGTCTCTATAATACTCTTCGAATATATAAATATATGTCATGTGGCTGAGTTCTTTTTTGAAGAATGAATCAGTCCTTTATGATATCTTCTTGTTAGTATATAATATATCAAATGAGGCAGTCATTTTTGATACTTTGTCAGTATACGATGTATACCTTATAGGTGTCATAAAGAATTGAGTTGTGCTTTTCTTGAAAGTATGAAATTTGTGATACGATGTCAGTTTATGATATATACTAGGTATAAGAATATGATACGTCATAAAGGAATGAGTAGTATATTCTAAACAAATGAACCAATCGCCTATGATATATAGTTTGTTAGTATACGTTATATACTTCATAGGTATCATATTATACTACCAACAATATACCAGAATTGCTATTGATTTGATATGCCATTTGCTAAAATCAACTAGTTTTTTGATAGTTAATATAGAATAAAATAGATTAGTTAAAAGGTGTGTATAATTAAATTATGAAAAAAAAAAAAAAAAAATCAGAAAAAAAGGAAAAAATGAAAGAAGAAAACAAGAGAAAAATTCGGTAAAAATACTGACATCATGTTGATGTAATGTGAACGTCATGTCGCTCTAAAAAATATTAGAGCTGGGCAGTTAGACAATTACTTTGGATGAACATCAAAGTAAATGAATCGACAAAAATAATTATTTTGCATTGAAAAAACAGTTATGAACAGAACCACTTTTTCTTTTGGTCAAATGTTCGAGCTACTCCCTCCGTCCACAATTGTTTGGCAGATATACTAAAAATAGATGTCCAAGATTAATTGTCAATTTAAATAATCAAGAAATAATTAGTCACTTTTTTCCAATTCTGCCCTTAATGATAGTGTAGTTCAATTGAAAAGTTATGTGGACTTTTGGAATTCTTGGTATAGTAAGGTTATATTAGTCAAATTATACCTTGTATTAAATTTTTCTTGAGGGGTGTGCATGACCTTACCCTGACAAACAATTGTGGACGGAGGGAGTAATTGTTTACACTTTTAAGTGTCTTTTATGAGGTAGAGTTATTATTTTTTTCGCTTTTTAATTCTAGAAAAACAACAACTTTTAGTCGAAGAAAGAAAATTTCATGAAAAATATTGCACAAAGGTGTAACCGTTCTCATTCAACATGTCAATGCGTATTATTTCTCAAGTTTTAAATATTACATAGTTGTTTGATAGCTGGTTAGAAGCTATATTATTCATGTAGTAAATCATGCATACGTAAAAAATATGTTTAGTTGAAGTCAACAAATTTAATATAGTGTTTGGTTTGCAATTCAAAAATCTCTCATAATTAATAAATATATTAGTTATGAGAAAATTTATACATTATTTTGTGCAAGCTAAAATATAAAACATCGAATATATAAATAATCAAATTATATATAACTAATTTTTGCATAAAATATTTTTCTTATAACTAATTTTTATATTACTAATACTTGTATAATTCTGATAACCTATCAAATGGATTAAAATTGGCTCTATTTTATTATAATAAATGAATATTGGCAACTTTTGTGATGTCAAATTAACACCATGGTACTCACTTTTTAATTTTTTGACAGACAACATTGTACTTAAATTTAAGATCAATTAAAAAGGAAAAATATTATCTATCATGATTTTTTAATGCTTAAAATAGCTTCATTTTAAACTTGAATGTTAAGAAGGTTTTACTTGTATAGATATTTTACAATAATTTAGAAGTAAAAAATAATGCTTCAACTTATAACATTGACAGATACCTTCTATGTCCAAAATTGAATGCTTTAGTTTTTTCTTAAAATATTGGATATTAATTTGGGTCATGAATTGTTTATGTGGACTGACTGAATTTGTTTGAAGAGATAATATATATATATAAAAAAGTTACCTATGAATTCTAAAGAAAGCTACTCTACAAAAATAACAAAGTGGAAACACGTGCGAAGTTTTTCGATCACTAACTTTTTTAATTAACTTCGGTCTTTTTTATATATATATATATATATATATATATTTGTTCATGTAGACTGATTGAATTCCTCTGAAGAGATAATATCACAAAAAAAATTACCTAGAAATTCTAAAGAAAGTTACTATACAAAAATAAAAATAAAAATGAGAACACGTGCAAAGTTTTTTTATCAGTAACTTTTCTAATTAACTCTGCTCTTATATATATATATATTCTATTAGAAGAGTAAAAGAAAATGAAGAAAACAATTTCTCTTTTACTAAAATAGAAACACACAACAACAATACAATATCTAGTTTGTGAAATTAGAGTTTGTCTCAAAGAGATTCAAAGTGGATTTGGGTTGATTCATTTGATAGCAAGATCAGTGGTTTTGCTGTAATTTTAAGGTACACTATTCATTATTTTTATTCTTAGTCCATTCTTACAATTATTAAAAAAAAAAAAAAAAAAAAACCTAATAAGAGATTTGAATATCAAAATAATTTCTAAAAAGCACTATCGTGCAAAGATACAAAAGTGAACACGTGTTTTTTTTATCGAAAGTTTTTCTAACTAAATTCGCTCTTATATATATCTTCTCTGTTAGAAGAGCAAAGAGATTTCTTCTTTTGCATCTCTTTGCTTAACAAAAACACACAATAACACTAGAACATCTAGTTTGTGAAATTAGAGCTTTGTTTCTAAGAGAATCAAAGCAGATTTGGGGCGATTCTTTTGATAGTAAGATCAACAATTTTGTTACGACTTTAAGGTACGCATTCATCATTTTTATTCATTGTTTATTCTTACACCTATTGAAAATAATTTAAAAAATAATATGAAATTTGACTATCAAAATAATTCCTAAAGAAATTGCACAAAAATAAAAAAGGAAAAACGGGAAATGTTTTTCAATTGATAGTTCTTTTAGTTAAGTTCACTCTTATATATATACCTCCATCAAAAGAGAAAAACAGGATAAAGAAGAAAATTTCTTCGTTTGCGAAATAGAAACACACAATAACACAATTCTCATAATTCTCCTTTTGTTTTCAAGAGATTCAACATATTTGTGGCGATTATTTTACTAGAAAGATCAACGATTTTCAATACGACTCTAAGGTACATAATTCGTTCTCCTTGTTCCTTTGTTTGTCCTTACACTTATAAAAAAAAAATATCGCACAAAGATAAAAAAAAAAGAAGTGAAAACGTGCAAAAAAATAAAATCGATCGATAGTTTTTCTAGTTAAGTCCGATCATAAGTCTTATCTTTTTTATTAGAAGACAAAAGGAGGGTGAAAAAGAAAAATTCTTCTTTTGCTTAACATAAACATATAATAACATCAAGATATCTAATTTAATGAATTACAACTTTATTTTCAAGAGATACAAACAGATTTAAAGCAATCATTTTGATAGCAAAATCAATGTACGATATCTATGTCGATTTTAAGATATACAGTTCATTATTCTTGCTCCTTATTTATTTTTATACTTATATTTTTTTTTAAAAAAAACTAATACTAATTTCCTAAAATCAACTAGTTTTTTGATAGTTGATATAGGAAAAAAATGGTACTATAAGTTACTTTTTGTTAATATAGAATATAAAAGAATAAAACATATTAGTTAAAAAGTGTGTATAAGAGGAAAATTTCTACAACAATACTGGCATCATGTTGACGTCACATCAGATTAACGTCACGTTAATGGCAGTTGGATAATTGCTTTGGGTCAAAGTAAATGAATCGACAAAGATAATTATTTTACATTGCAAAACATTTACAAAAAGAACCTCTTTTTCTTTTGGTCAAATATTCGAGCTAATTGTTTCAACTTTTAAGTGTCTTTCACGAGGTAGAATTATTGTTTTTTTCGCTTTTTAATTCTAGAAAAAAATAACTTTTAGTCAAAGAAAGAAAATTTCACAAAAGATATCGCACAAAAATGTAATCGTTCCCATTCAACGTGTGAATGCATATTATTTCTCAAATCTTAAATATTACATAATCATTTCATAGCTGGTTAGAAGCTATATTATTTGTGTAGTAAATCATGCATAAGTAAAAATATATTTAAGTTGAAGTCAACAAATTTAATATAGTGTTTAATTTGCGATTCAGAAATCTCGCATAATTAATAAATATATTAGTTATAAAGAAATTTATACATTATTTTGTGCAAGATAAAATATAGAACATCTAATATATAAATAATTAAATTATATTTAACTAATTTCTACATAAAATAATATCTAAATTTTCTTATAACTAATTTTATATTACTAATATTTACTATCTATCAAATGGTTTAAAATTGGCTCTATTTTTTTTATTATAATAAATAAATATTGGCAAGTTTCTGTGATGTCAAATTAACACCATGGTACTCACTTTTTTATTTTTGGCCAAACACATATACAACCCCTCAAACTTGTCCTTATTTTTCATTTTGGTACTCCAACTTAGCCTTGTTTCATTTTAACCCTTAAACTTCATTTTTTCTGTATCATTTAAGCACGTATACTAATTTTTATGATTTGTTTTTATTTATTCTCTTG
Organism: Solanum piurae; assembly: GCA_029582685.1. Classification (NCBI taxonomy): domain Eukaryota; kingdom Viridiplantae; phylum Streptophyta; class Magnoliopsida; order Solanales; family Solanaceae; genus Solanum; species Solanum piurae. The sequence goes on from JAJOOO010008795.1 coordinate 18,792, forward strand.
AATTGCAATTTCTTATTTTAAAAAATAGATGTGTTCATGTTAATTAAAAAAATTAAACATTCGCGAACGAACATAAAAAACTTCAAACAATAATATTATTTTTTGATATTTCTCTGTATTTTTGCATGAAAATAAATTGTTGAAAGTTTTTTAATTTTCTTTCTTAAACATTCAATTAAATTAAATAACACTACTTATTTTTTATTTTTTTATCATCTAGGCTATCTAAATTTAACGCAAATACCCACTTTTAATTTTTAATATAAATCAATACGAATAAAAAAAACCATCTTCAAAAAGACTCGACTGATTTTGTTAATAACACTACTAAAAAAAGACTCTTGTTCAATGCTAATAATACTACTAAACAATGTTAAAACTCGATTGACTTTGTTAGGTTGTCGGTGATTTTAAAGAAAGAAAACCAACACAATTTAGTCGGCTGTTTTTCACACAAAAATACATAACACTCTTAAAAAGAAATTATTATTTTTTAAAAAAGAATTATTTTTTGTTAATTTTTAATTTTTTAACGAAAATTTACGGACACATGTCGATTTAAAATAAGAAGTTGCAATTGAAGAATATATATAAAAATAAATAAATTATAAAAATAGTATTTCGTGTTAAAATGATACATAAAAAATGGAGTTTAAGAATTAAAATAAAATAAAACTAAAATAAAGTGCTAAAATAAAATATGTGAACAAGTTAGAGGAATTATATATGTGTTTGGCCTTTATTTTTTGACAGACTAACATAGTACCTAAATTTAATTCTAGAAAAGAAAATAAAACAAAACAGAAATAGAAAAAGTACTAGCCCTTGCACTTTAAATGGATTATAGAAGTGCCACGTCATCAGAATCAAGTTTCAAAAAGTGGGCCCACTGGGAATAGTACTTTATTGGGCCCTACCTGGTACTGACCCATTGGTTAATGCTTGTCACAAACCGTGTGCGTAGGTTCACTTCCAATACTAAATTTAAGCTCGGAAGCTTCTATTAATTTGAATTTGTATCGTATATAATTAATTAGAAAAATATTATCTATAATGATCTTTTTTTGCTTAAAATGGCTTCATTTAAAACTTAAATGTTAAGGTGTTACTTCGTATATATATTTTACAATAATTTAGAAGTAAAAAATAATGCTTCAACTTTTAACATTAACATATACCTTCTATGTCCAAAATTAAATGTTTTAATTTTTTTTATATTAGATATTAATTTGGGTCATGAATTGTTCATGTAGATTGATTGAATTCGTTTGAAGAGATAATATAAAAAAAAAAGTTACCTAGGAATTCTAAAAAAAAAGTTATTGTACAAAAATAAAAAAGTAGAAAGTTTTTTTATCAGTAATTTTTTAATTAACTCCGCTCTTATATATATATATATATATATATATATACTTGCACAAACCTTGTTCACGTGGACTGATTGAATTTGTTTGAAGAGATAATATCAAATTACCTAGAAATTCTAAAGAAAGTTATTGTACAAAAATAAAAAAGTGAAAACACGTGCAAAGTTTTTCGATGGATAACTTTCTAATTAATTCCGCTCTTATATATATAATTGTTCAAGTGGACTGATTGAATTCGTTTGAAGAGATAATATCAAAAAACGTAACCTAAAGATTCTAAAAAAAGCTATTGTACAAAAAAAATGAAAACACGTGCAAAGTTTTTCGATCAGTAACTTTTCTAATTAAGTCCGCTCTTTTTATATACATAGGGTAATGCTAATGGCTAGAAAATTTGGCCAGAAATTTAAAAAGTCTATAATATCCTTTTTATTTTAAAATAAACTGAATTGTTTTTTATTTTTTAATTAAAAGGATAAAAATATTCAAAAAGGTAAATAACATATTTATTTAACCATTCTGGCCAAATTCTCTTTTCCTAAAATAGAAACACACAATAACAATACAACATCTAGTTTGTAAACTCAGAGTTTGTTTCTAAGAGATTCAAAGTGGATTTGGGTTGATTCATTTGATAGTAAGATCAGTGATTTTAACTGTAATTTTAAGGTACACAATTTAGTATTTTTATTCTTTGTTTATTCTTATAATTATAAAAATATATTTTTTTTAAAAAAAAACCTAATAAGAGATTTGAATATCAAAATAATTTCTAAAAAAAACTACCGTGCAAAGATTCAAAAGTGAAAATGTGTTCTTTAATCGATAGTTTTTCTAATTAAGTCCGCTCTTATATATATCTTGTCTATTCGAAGAGCAAAAGAGGGTGAAGAAGAAAATCTTCTTCTTTTGCTAAACATAAACACACAATAACACTAGGACATCTAGTTTGTGAAATCAGAGATTTTTTTCTAAGATAATCAAAGCAAATTTGGGGCAACTCTTTTTTAATAGTAAGATCAACAATTTTGTTATGATTTTAAGATACACAATTCATCATTTTTATTCCTTTTTTATTCTTACACCTATTAAAATAATTAAGAAAATAATATAAAATTTGACTATCAAAATAATTTCTAAAGAAAACTACCGCACAAAGATAAAAAAGGAAAAATGTGAAATATTTCTTGATTGATAGTTTTTCTAGTTAAGTGGCTCTTATATATATATATCTTCGTTAGAAGAGACAAACAGGGTAAAGGAGAAGCGTGCGATGTTTCTCTCGATCGTTTTTCTAGTTAAGTCTGCTCTTATATATATACCTCCATTAAAGAGAAAAACAGGGTGAAGGCGAAAATTTCTACTTTTGTGAAACTGAAACACACATTAACACAATTATCATATCTCTCTTTTTGTTTTCAACAGATTCAATAGATATGTGGAGATCCTTTTGCTAGAAAGATCAGCGATTTTCGGTGCGACTCTAAGGTACACAATTCGTCATCCTTGTTCCTTGTTTGTCCTTACACTTAAGAAAAAAACTAACATGAAACTAATTCCTAAAAAAAATTATCGCACAAAAGATAAAAAAAAATTGAAACGTGCAAAAAATTGTTATTTTTGAAAGACCATCGATTCAAGAAAAACAATCCAAAACAGTCTAGAAAAAGGATAAACAGAAGCAAAAGTTATTGAATAGTTTTTTGAGCTTTTACTTCAAAGCTGAACAATTTTGTCTTTTTCGTAAATACCTTTTTCACATTAAAAACGACAATAATAGACTTTATGTAGGTTTATAAAAGTGAACTTTGAGGAGGATATAATGCACAGTGTACGCACGCACATCTTACCTTTACTGTAGAGGTAGAATTGTTATTTTTGATAGACAATCGATTCAAGAAAAACAATTCAAAACAGTCTAAAAAAAGGATAAAGAGAAGCAAAATAATAGAAATAAACAAAATAAGAGTAGCAACAGTACTGCGACTACTAGTACAAATAAAAATTAAGACAACACACTATTACCAACTAACCTCCTACCCTATTTTACACTCTACACAATCTTTTATTTAAGATCATCTCTTCGATAAATTGAAACTACGCCACATATTTTTAATATGAAGTTTGACCAAATAATAGAAAATTAAATGAAAAATAAAAAGAAAAAGAAATGGAATTTTTCTACAGAAGTTTAGCCATTCACTTCTCAACGCACAGTTTCTCTTTCTCTGACTCAGAAAACAGAAACACGTTTTTAATAGTCTCTCTCTTTCAAGATCCAAATTACTCGTTTCTTTTTGTATATTTTCTAATTCAAATATTATATTTTTTTTATTAAATTATTTAAATAGAATAATCTCACATACTTTCTTGAACTGATAATATAGTTTATATTCTATCATTATTTTTATTTAAGTAACAATATATTTCCTTTTCCAAACAAAACAAGAACTGTAAAATAATATTTTCCCAATTAAAGTATAAGTTGGATAGACATTTATTAATTACTATATAAACTAATCCTATAAACTATAAAAACTTTTGGTTTTAAAGTTAAATATTAAAAAAGTCAAATACTCAATATTTTATTAACTCCATTAGAGGAATTAAGGAACTGTTATTTTTGAGGTAATTTTATTTTATATTTTTTTGTTATTCTTTTCTTCAGTCTGGGGCTTTCTTGTTATGTAATGTACACCACGTAGTATGTGTTTAGTAGAAAAAACCATGAAGATATAAAAAAATTGGTGTCTTTTTGGGGATTTCTTGATTTTATTGTAATTTTTTTTTTTTGTTTAATTTAATTGAGTTTGTTGAGTCTTTCCTATTCATATTCTTTTTTTGGGTAATTTTGTAACTATTCCTTAAATTTACCCAGTTTTCCAAGATTTGATTTTTACCTATTGATTTTATCTCCTTATTAGATTTAAGTAAAAAAGATTTGATTTTTTTCTTTTTCTTTTTTTTTGTTTGGAATTTAATTGGTGAAATTTGAGGTCTGAATAATTTGTTCTTGATTCTGTGAGTACAAGAATTTGCTTACGTGAATCATTGATTACAGAGAAGGTTTAATTTGATATATAATTGCTTCTCTTTTTTCTTTTCTTTTTTAATTTTGGGGTTTTCTGTTTATATATTTATTCTCTGTTTATAGTTTTTTGCAGTTTGAATGATTAATGCATATTATATTCAACAATTCTGTTTTAATGAATTTTGACTAAATTTGTTGTCTTTGCAGGTTTGGTTAATTTAGGGTTGAATTGGATTAAATCAGTGATTAGAGTTTCAGTTAGCTGAATTTCTTTATGATCTTGGAGGTATAAAGCTTCAATCTTTTGTATTTAATCTGTGTTATTGCATTGTTTAATTGTCTCCATTTTGTTAAATGCATTGTAATATTTGTGATTTAAAATACCATTTTCCTGAAGTTTCCACAGAAAAGTTTCTGTTTTTTGTGGTGGGGGTGGGGTCAGGGGCGGAGTTTGGTAGGACCAAGGGGGTTAGACGGAAAATTTCACAGTTTATTCATGGTTAATTTTATTTTTTATGTATGATAAATTTTTTGTTTTTTTATGTAGATGTTTGAACCCTCTTTTGGCTTCTTCGTATAGGGGTTCTTCCGTAGTGAAGCAAATGATCTAGTCAATCATTCTGCTACCGATTATCCAAGTTTGGTATTTAGTAAGTTCCTAGGTTGTATCGAATGACTCCATTGAGAGTAAAGATATGTTCGATATGTAAGTGGTATAGTCACTACCTATAAGGCATGCGCCATTGACACCTTACTACTTTCTAAGCTTTCTCTCTTGTCTCGCCAATCTAGTATTGCCATATAAGAGAACTGCCTTTATGGGTAGAATATCTTTGCTTCTTTTGCAAAAATTGTATTTTGGTGCATTTTGTGTCCTCTGATGAATTTACTTGAGTTTATGGATTGTAGCCTCAACAATCCCGATTAGGTCCACTTAGAATTAATGGTTTTGATGCAACAGTTTTGCCTGTCTATTCTAAGTCCCTTCCCTAGGAACTCGAGGGCGGTGAAAGATCTCGATGAGCTTATTCAGAATTAGTTCATTAATCTTATTTGGCGCAGGAGGTGTAATCACTAATTAATGTAGCTAAACTGCACAAAGGTAGCACTAAAGATTTGTATGATTGATTTGGAGGATTCAGAATTCACTTCTAAATGCATTGAGGGCGTAGAATTTCCATTCTATAAGTCCGTGTTTCCATTGACTATTAAATCACCATTAAATTTTGAAAATACCTAGTCAATACATTGATATAAAGAGAACGGACAGGGCAGGCCCCAGTGGCGCACGGCCAAGGCACACTACCTGCACGGCCAAGCATATTCCCTAAAGATGCAATATGAGAAATTTTCAGTATCTTGAATTACTAAGCGAAATGTAAATAATAGTTCATGCATTGAATAAAGTTGTTTTCTGTTCCACTACCTGTTTATTTAAGTCAGTGGTAATCCTTGGAAGATTCTCGTAAAATGGTCATTTATATCAATTTGCCTTCCGTTTTTTCTTACCTAGTCGTTTTTCTGTGTTGGCAGTTGAAAATTGTTATCTGTATCATCAATACAAATTTCTGAAATCCAGAAACTGTGGATTTGTCATCTTCAGAGCGAGACCTTCATAACTGAAGAGAGAGCGCACCAGTTCAATAAGCATCGATCATTTCTAAGATACCTGACAAGGTAAAGGTTATATTTTGTCCTTCAGGCATAAAATTAGGGGTATTTGTGCTCCAGGAGCATGAATGTTTGAAGCTTGACTTTTGATTTATAACTTGCTTATGTGTTTCGATTGATTTTGAATAGTTACTTTCTTTCCCATATCTATCTTGTTTATATGTTATGTAGCTTTAGTGTCTTTAATTTTTTAAACTATCTCGAGATATCGTTTTAAAAACAATTCCTGCCTTGAAATGTTGATAGATTTATAAAGGCCTTTACTGGCTATTACATTATTACAAAATTTTAATATAATTGGATGCTAGGCATATTTAGGAAGATCACTATTAAATTTCGAAAATACTTGGTCGACACATTGATATAAAGAGCATGCACCGTAGACCCGCATGGCGCACGGCCAATGCACCTACCCTGCACGGCTAGGCGTATTACCCCCGTGGCGCACGACCAATGCACCTACCCTGCATGGAATATTCCCGGAAAACCATATTGCATTTTGAGAATTTTTCGGGATCTTGAATTACTAAAGGGAAATGTAAATAATGGTTCATTCTTTGAATAAAGTTGTTTTCTGTTCCACTAACCATATATTTAAGTCAATTGTAATCCTTGGAAATTTCTCGTCAAATGGTCATTTATACCAATTTGCCTTCCATTCTTAAATACCTTGTCGTTTTCTTCATTGGCCGTTGAAAATTGTTATCTATCATCAATACAAATTTCTGAAATCCAGAAACTGTGGGTTTGTCATCTTCAGGGCGAGGCCTTTATAACTGAAGAGAGTACAGTTCAATAAGCATCACTCAATTCAAAGATACCTGACAAAGTGAAGGTTATACTATCCTTCAGGCATAAAATTAGGTTTTGTGCTTCAGGGTGCAATCTGAAAAAGGAGCATGAAGGTTTGAAACTCGACTTTTGATTTTCAATTTGTTTATGTATTTTGATTGATTTTGAAAAGCGTTAATTTCTTTCCTGTATCTATCTTCTTCTTGGATATATCATGTCGCCTTTACCCTATATGTGTAGTTTAGATCTGTACTTGTTTAGATCTCGGATTATGTGATTGAGTGATTTGTAAAGAAATGCAAAAGGAAAAAAAAGAATTGGATATCTCGAGGACTAATTAAACTGCACGTAAGTAAAAAAAAACATTTTGGGATGTAAGATGGCCCTAAACGCTTCGTCAGGATTGGCTCTTGAACTAGTGAGGGTGTTGAAGATTCCTACATCGGATATAAAAGGGATTAGTGGTCTTTTCATATGATTTGGGTTGAGTTAGGGCCAAGATCCATTTCCATGGTATCAGAGCAAAACCAATCTTAATTCACTACTTTAAAAAAAGGTAAAAGTTGACGGACTCCGTCTGTTTTTCAATAAAAAAAATTTAATTTTAATTTTTTAAATAAAACCAACAGATGTCCGTTCGTTTATTTTCCGCCCAAAACCGACGGAGTGCCTTGATTTTTATAAAAAAAAAATTACAAAAATTGAGGGACTGTCTATTTTTAAGTGCAGAATTGCAATTGAGGAGTATAAATTAAAAACAATAGAAGTATGTCATCAAAGAGCATGTGTGGTGTAGTGGTAAAATTGTTCCAATATATATATATATTTCTGATCAGTCTTTTTTTTTAAAAAAAAATATTGATTTTTAATTTAAGAAATCAATGGATGTCCTCTATTAAAAATCAAGTTGAGAAATTGCGGGAGTCAAGTCCGTCAGTTTTTGACCTGTTTTTTGTAGTGATTCTTGTTTCTCGATGTTAGGCCCCATATTAAATTGTCCACACTCCAGATGTGCAAGTCGTGGGCGTGGGGGGTGTTGAAGAGTCCAACATAGGATGAAAAAGGGATGGGTGGTCTCTTAAACCAACCCACCATTTCCTGACATAGTCAAGTCTGTCAGTTTTTGACCTGTTTTTTGTAGTGATTCTTGTTTCTCGATGTTAGGCCCCATATTAAATTGTCCACACTCTAGATGTGCAAGTCCTGTGCGTGGGGGGTGTTGAAGAGTCCAATATAGGATGAAAAAGGGATGGGTGGTCTCTTTACATAGCTTAGGTAGTCCTCACCTCTTGAGCTAACTTTTGAGGTTAAGTTGGACCCAATATCCATTTCTTTAACATGGTATCAGTGTATGACCCGTCTCAATTCTTGTTTTCCGATGTTGGACCCCCATATTAAATTACCCACGCTTCAGATTCCCAGCCTTGGCTGTGACGGGGTGTTGAAAAGTCCCACATCTGATGAACAAGGGATGGGTGATATCTTTATATGGCTTGGGCAATCCTCACCTCTTGAGCTAGTTTTTGGGCTGAGTTAGGCCCAAGATCCATTTTGTTAATAAACTGTATTTCTCCTAAAACTTTTCAGTGCTTTGTCATATCTTGCAATGCTCAAATGCATAGCTGGTTGTCTGTTGCTTGTAGTAGTTCGTAGCTATATTTTATTAAGATTATCTAGCAAGATTCAAATTTTGATGTTCATCAGTCTGCTGAATTTTCTTTTATCGATAAAAGGGAAAAGTGACAATTCCTTTTATACTAACTGCCCGCTGTTCATTCCAACAGATCCTTATATCTGAAAGAGTTAGATCTGTTGAGCAATTCCTTGTCTGATTAGAAAATCATCCTGTGTGAAGATAATGCCCGCTGTTCATTTTTTTCTTGTTCTTTTGATCCCTCAACTTGGGTGGAACTTATGATAAGAAAAGAAACCATGTGATTTGTCCCTTCAGAAGATTGGGGGAGGGGGGGGGGGGACTTTTGTGGAACTAGATTTAACTTATGAACTGGTCCGTACTTACTGGGGCAGATCATCTAATAAATATTACTAAGGTGAAATTAGGGAAAATCTTTGAAAAGATCTCCCCTCCCAGCAAGCATAACTGGTATTAACTGATAAGAGGTTGTGTTTGCAGAATTTCCATTATTCTTTTGTTTGCCTTTACAAAGATCCCATCACAGTTATTTCATGAATATTTTAGGCTGGTTGTCTGACTGATAACATGTACATTGGTATATCCATTATTATTCTTTTGCTCTCGTCCTACACAGTTTTATGCTGTATTCCGTACTGGCATGCTTCAAGGCATAGCTAAAGAAATTTTAAACAATTTATTTTTTTAATGCTTTTTGACTAAAAGAAAATTTCTCTAGTAGAAATCACATTTGATTCTGAAGAAGAACTCATTTCAAGACTGAATTCATTCATCTGATTCAAATTTAATTCTCTTGCCTTCTCTTGCAGGGACATCCTTCTAGACAGGCTCCAAAAGGTGAAAATAACATTGAGAGTTCAGGAAGCCCTCGTAGGCGGAAGGTAAAAATGACACATCCATAAGTCCTTTTCAATTTGGTGTTCATCATTGCGTAGCTTGCAGAAATATGATTAGTAATGTACTGTGTGTAAAAACGTTCCCATTCTCCACATTTGATGTTGTAGGCAGCATATTTGTTTATGTGTTCTCATTTCTTGACATCTGCTGGATGTTGATAATTCACTTGGATAATTAACTCATCAAATTTTAGTTTAATTTCTAACCTCTATTTTAAGCATGATTCCGTTGCTATCTAATGCATTTTTTCCTGAGGAGGGCGGGGGTGGGGATTGGGGGGTGGGGTGGGTAAGAGTTAAGTTTTCAATAGCCTATTTCACCCTTATCCCTGGCAGTCATATGATCTCTCTCTCTCTCTCATAAATAGTTCTTTCTTGTTCTGGAACAGGAATTAGCAATATGGAGTCCTGGTGAAGCGCGTAGGCCCATCTTACAGGAAGCTCCTGTGTACTATCCAAATGATGAGGTAATCGTCACGTTAAAAGAGTTGTTATATTCCCTTTTGATCGCATAAAGCCAGTGGTTAAGCTCATCCTGTGGTTAAATTATAGGAGTTCAAAGATCCACTTGGTTATATTGCAAGCATTCGCCACAACGCACAGCAATATGGCATATGCAGGATTGTACCACCTGCATCTTGGAGTCCACTCTGTCCACTTAGAGAGAAGAATGTGTGGGAATGTGCAAAGTTCTCGACTCGAATCCAGCAAGTTGATTTACTTCAGAATAGGGAGCCCATGAAAAAGAAAAAAACCAGGAAGAGGAAAAAACGATCGCACTCAAAGACGGGATCAACAAGGAGACAACCCAGATCTCTAGGTTCTGAATCAAATACTAATTCAGACAGTAGTGATGACAAGTTTGGGTTTCAGTCAGGGTCTGACTTCACATTTGCGGAATTTCAGACATTTGCCAAAGATTTTAAAGAGTTATATTTTAGGATGAAGGATACTGAGGTTTGGAAACCCTCCATTGAAGAAATTGAAGGTGAGTATTGGCGCATCGTTGAGAATCCAACAGATGAAGTTGAGGTAAGGGAATCTAGTTTGATATTTACTTTGTCTTTTGAGATATCTATTACATGCTCACTAGTTGGATAAGACTAAAATTTTGGCCTTCATCTGATGAATAGGTGTTATATGGAGCTGATCTGGAAACTGGAGTATTTGGCAGTGGATTCCCTCTAGAATCTTCATCTCCAAAAGCTAGTACTTTAGATCAGTATGCGACTTCTGGTTGGAACTTAAACAACTTACCACGCCTGCCATGTTCTGTATTGTGCTTTGAGGAAAGCAATATCTCAGGAGTTCTGGTCCCATGGCTGTATATTGGAATGTGCTTCTCATCATTTTGTTGGGTATGTCATGAAAACTTTTTTGTTTAACCATTCAGCTTAATCTTAATATATAGTTGACCAATTGAACTTATCGAAGATAGCAAACTCTGTGCATTTATGAGTTCTTCCTTTGTTGCATCCTATACATATAAACCTGAATAGTATTGATCCTTTGTCTCCAAGTATTTACTGTTACTGGCGACTGTTTTTTGAGGGAACATCTTGTGTCATAGGTCTATCTTTCTTTTCCCCCCTTTCTTTCTCTTTCTTTTCTTGGTTTCTTTCATTATTATTAGATCAAGTTATTTGCTTTATATTCGCTATATACTTATTTCCTTTTATCTGATTTCTTAAAGCATGTTGAGGACCACCATCTTTATTCTCTGAATTATATGCATTGGGGTGAGCCAAAGATTTGGTATGGAGTGCCAGGAAGTCATGCTGCAGCCCTGGAAGATGCAATGAGAAAGCATTTGCCAGATCTGTTTGAGGAACAACCTGATTTGCTTCACGAACTAGTAAGTATACAAGTTAAATCTTGATCAAGCACTCTAGTCATCCTTATTGTATTTGAGAAATAATCACATCTACATATAGTGTTTTATAGGTTCTAGTCAACTAAATCGGGAAATGATGAGCTGTGCAAGCTCCTTTTTCTGTTCATCAACCTCATCTAGTTACGAGTTACTGTTTTCAACTTACAAGTCCCTTTTCCTTATCAATAAACTTCACCTAATTTCCAAGTCTGCTCATCAACTTACAGATGTGAATACTGTAACATAATGTTTGGCTCATCACATGTGAAACACCTGACATTCTATTCTGACAATTTTTAACTGTAAATCGTACCAATTGCCATCAAGATTCTTTTCTTGTGTTAATCCATCTTCCCTTCAGTCCTCTAATCTATTTCCAGTGCATTGGCACATTTCTTGATTGTTTGAGTGGTATAATTTGGGCTCGTGCTCCTGACAAACTTATTATTCTCTCTTTCAGGTGACTCAGTTGTCTCCTTCAGTTTTGATGTCAGAGGGTGTACCAGTGTACCGCGCTGTTCAGAGCGCAGGGGAGTTTGTGCTCACATTCCCAAGAGCATATCATTCTGGATTTAACTGTGGGTTCAACTGCGCAGAGGCTGTTAATCTAGGCCCAGTTGATTGGTTAGAGCATGGACTAACTGCTGTGGAGCTCTACAGTAAGCAATGTCGTAAAACCTCGCTTTCACATGATAAGTTGCTTATAGGAGCAGCTAGTGAAGCTATCCGAGCACTGTGGGATCTCTCAGCTGTTAAGAATATTAACAGTATAAACTTGAGATGGAGAAGTTTCTGTGGGAAGGACGGCATGCTTACTAAAGCTATTAAGGTAAATTTCTGAGTATGTCTGTCAAAACATATGGTTGTGGATTTAAATTCATCTGTCATTGTGGTTTGACTCCATAGATTAGGTATCTTCACACTTAAGGGATAATTTTACTTAGGTGTTGTAAGGTTCTGCCCTCCCGGTCCAAGTATGTACGGCATAAACTCCCTTATTAGATGTACGGCAAAAACTCCCTTAGATGTATTTTTAGTTTTCATTTGAAATTTTCTGTTGTCCTCCGAGGAAAAAAATTAATACTTCCCATTGTCAGGTACATGTAAACTTGTATTTGAGTTCATTATCAAAATGAAATTCTATTTGGGTTGAAGTATAGAATTCACCTTCGCTTTTGTGACTTACCAACAATAACATAGGATAAGAAAGGAGAGGTAGAACTGTGGTAACTGTTTTGTTTATTTTACAAGTAGAATAGTAACTTCAATCACTTCAATGAGATTTTTTGGTAATTGTGGACACATCCCAAAAAGTAACAACACATGTTAGGATATGACCAAGTACCCTCGACTTTAAGAGTGCCATCCTCAAGGAATAAGAACTGACCAGTCAGCAAGGTGTCTGTTACATATTGATTTCTTATCATAGAATTAAATTCTTAAGGATGTATGCAGATGCAATATAACAAAAATTCATATACTTAGAAGTGAAAAAGAAGCACATATTTTTTTTAGTAATTTGTTTTTTTCTTACTTACAGGGAAGAATTGAAATAGAGGAGGAAAGACTGGAGCGTCTTTTACCTCTTGTACAACTTCAGACAATGGACAAAGATTTTGGCTTGAAAGATGAGCAGGAATGCTTTTCTTGCTTTTACGACTTGCATCTCTCTGCAGTTAAATGCCAATGTACCCCGGGACAGTTTTCATGCCTTAAACATTCTAACCTAATGTGTTCCTGTGAACCAGAGAACAAAACTGTTCTCGTCCGTTACAACAGGGATGAACTGAACACACTGGTACAAGCATTGGAGGGGAAATTGGATGCCATTGAACAATGGACTTCCAAGGATCCTGATAATTTTTCTTTAAATAGGAGGCAGCATAACTCTGTCAAGCATGATTCAGAGAGGGATGGATTGGAAATGGATCCCTCGATGAAAAATGATAGCTTATCAGGTTTGTTGAGAGAACAAAATCATAATCCAAAGAAGCAGTGCAGCTCATGCTCTGATGATGCGACCACCTCGTATGCTTCGAGTCACAGTAGTGGGAAGAAGTTATTTGGGGTTGATCTTTCCAGGGGTTCTCCTGCTGTTCGACAAAACGGAACATTTGACTCAGAAAAAGATCTCCTGAGCACCAAGGTTTCTGAACAAACACTTTTGTACCATGTTGACCCTCTAAGTTTAGGGTCAATTGCCTCAGGAAAGCTTTGGTGCAGTAAGCAGGCAATATTCCCCATAGGTTTGTTGAATATACTTTTCATACTAAGAAGACATTTTCATTTGATGCAACATTTTATTCAAATTTCAATGGCCTCACTATATATTTCAATGTTGATGCTCTTTAACAGGATTTAGAAGTCGTGTTAAGTTTTTCGATGTCAGCAGTCCCGAGATAACTAGTAGCTATATATGCGAGATCCTGAATGGTGGGTTCATTGGACCTCTATTCAAGGTAAGATGTTATTCATAACTTTGCCCGATAAAATATGTGAGTTGAGAAAAAAATTGGATAATGAGGAATGAGGATTACTGTTATTTTATTCTAGTACTTGGAAGGAAATATGTGAGTTATTTCTCATTATTTTTGCATAGTGGTGTGTGTAAGGAAAAATTCATATTATTTTGTGTGCAGAGGAGATACATTTACTTTATTTGTCGCAGCTAAGAATCTAGCACTTGATCTCCAAAACTTAGTCCACTACTCACCCTTTCTAAGTCTTCTCGTTAATAATTTTTCATGTTTATGAGCTCATAACAAAAGAACCTTTAGGCCTTTTATGCATGAGCTATTTGCAATTGTGCTGCTTTTAAATTTTATTATTGCGGCTGTCGCCTTGCCTTCTGCCTTTTAATTTTTGTTATTGGCCTTGCAAATGAAGATTGTCTACTTGAATTCTAGTTTCTATGAATTTGCTGGATGCTAATTATTGTCTACTTGGAGTTTCTGATTTCAGGTTAGCTTAGAAGAGTGTCCAGATACAAAGTTTGTGAGTTCATCAGCGCAGAAATGCTGGGAAATGGTCTCGCATAGAGTCTTTGAAGAACTAGCAACGAAGTTAAATCCAGGAAGGCAAAATTTTCCACCATTGCAACCTGACACAGAAAGCATCAACGGTCTCGGAATGTTTGGGTTACTCTCCCCACAGATAGTTCAGGTATACCTATATTATGTTGCTGTGTGCATGATTTTGCTCTTTCAAGTTTGTGATTAACTGGCTTTAGTTTGATCAACGAATAATTTGACATGCGATTTTGGATTAAACAAGGAAAGAATTCATAGTTGGATTTGTACAGTAGAAATGAGCAGGATTAATGCTACATTTCCAGACAAAACGGATCCCACTAATTGGTTTATTTGCGGAATCACCTTATTGTTATCAACTTTAGTTTTACATTCTTACGCACACTTCTCATTTGAACCTAGGATCAGTTCTTCGATGTTGAGAGGAATCTTTTCTTATGCAGCTTTCTTATTTCTGACTCTTTCAATAAGTAAAACTTCCTTCCAAGTGAATTATTCCTACATTGTGCTAACTCTGGTGTATACAGTCCATTGAAGCTCTTGATACAAACCGTCAATGTCTGGAGTACTGGAACAACAAGCTAAAACTCAAGGACGAGTGTGTAACTGTCAAAGGACCTTCAGGTTCATCGGAGAGTACTGTTGACATGGCAAGATCTGCTATGATGGAAAGAGGTCAGTGTTCGGGAACCAAGGTGGCTACAGAGGAGGAGCATGCTAATTATAGTTCATCTAACACAGAGTTACAGTTAGTACTTAGGAGGCTTCTGAATAAAGCAGATCCAGAAGAACTGAGAATAATGCACAAGATCTTGTGCAGTGGATCGACAAGCCCTGAGTGGAGAATAGCATTTGCAACATTGAGTCAAGAGATCCAGAGGAAAGTGTAAATTTTGGGATCTCTCATTCTTTCGTCTTAGTTAGGCTGTCTTCATCAGCTTAATTCTTTTGAAATATTAACATAAGGAGGAGGGAGGGGGAAGGGGTCTCGAGTTGAGCCGCGTAGGAGATGTTAGTTGCGGTTGCTCATGGTATACAAGTAAAGTTTTTGCTTTTGAATAGGCTGCAAAGAACAAATGCATTTTACTTTCCTTTGATATAACTAGAAAAAAAAAGTTTTTAAGTTAAAGTTTTGAGGAAAAAATCTCAATTTCCTGAAATAAGTTCTTATGTTGTTAGAAATGTCTCCTTTTTTCTGCTATAGTTTCGTACTAAAAAAGACCCAATGTGGGTACTCCTAGTGTCATCATAACTGATTTCATCTTATTTAGGACTGATACGTATTTTATTATTTTTGGTTTGATTGAGACATTCAATACATAAACATTACTTCATGCCCCAAGGTCTAGCTCGAGTGGCAAAAGGTGGAGGATTTGTGACTTAGGTCGCAAGTTTCAAGCACCACACCATGCGAGCGAAGACCGGTATTTAAGTGGAGAAGGATAGAGGGGTGAGCCCATTATCCACCGAGTTTATATAAGGTTGTGATTGGTCCAACGGGTCACAGACGAATTTCTCGGTTATCAAAAACAAAATACATAGAAAAGGACGTTCCAGGACTTGGACACTTGGTTGGAAAAATAGATATATATCAAGAAGTTTTGGGCATATTACTGGACGACCTAAAATAAATATGTAGATTTATCCTTTTACTTCTCTTGTATCCTATTTTTCGGTAGGAATCCATATATACCTAGCGAAAAATAGTGAAGATTTATATAGGCGGTACTTTGCTTTTGTTGGGAGTTGGGACTATATGAATCTTAGATGAGATTAAATAGACTGATATGGTTTGCGAAGATTCATATAGCTAACCTGACTTGTTTGGAAATTAAGATTGGAGCGTAGTAATTATGAATGTTTTTAGTTACATGTTAGTATTGAACTCCAACAAACACACAAGAAGTATATGGAGAAGTTTCTATTAATCAAAATTTTCAACAGAGCGAGCAAGTAAGGCAAAAGCTATGACATCAAGATCCGCTTCAAGGTAAGCCTCAATTTATTGAATGGAGAATTTCAGAACATGTATCTGATGTGTTTCAAATCTCAGTGAGGGCACAATTGAGATAAATGATGATTCAGAACATGTATCAGATGTGTTTCAAATCTCAATGAGGGCACAATTGAGATAATTTCATCATTCGATCCCAATATTGATTTAACAGGTAGACATTTTTATCTAACACTATCCGATATAAATCTCATGGTAGGACTCCAAAGGGATATTTTGCAAGGTTGAACCACAAATTCGATAAAATGAAACTCAACTTACTCGGTCTTTCTGACCCTACCCAGTCAAAAACTCGAGTTTCAAGGATCTATATAGTTAATTTTGATCACAATTTGCTAATGTAAAATATAATATTTCCAGAAAAGATAAAAGGGAATATAATGTTTGAATTGACTAAAAGTTACTGTGCAACGCTAAGTCTCCAATTAGTTACTCTCTGTAACAAATTTCATCCAAGAAACAACCATTAGATCTTTATTTACTTCACTGTATAATCTTTCAAATAAACAAATAGACTTGCATATGCATTATTTCAGGAAAAAACAAAAACAAAATAAAACCAGCACCTCTGTAGAGATTTACACAAGAAAAGGAAGCAAAATTGACAGAAATGCTAATGCACTTGATGATCTAATCCTAGACTTAGCTGATAAACTTCATCACAAGAAAAATTCCATCCAGACTCGATTTTCGGAAGTTAAAAAAAAAAAGTATTTCTTCAAGCAAAACCCCAAGGGATAACAACTACTACTCTCTGCAAATCAACAAATGGATCAAGAAGTCATTGCTTTCATATTAACCTGCAAGACCAAAGTGCTCAATTTAAGAAACCCCAAATTCGAAACTTCAAATAGACTTGTTTAAGGAAAAGGAATTGAACAAAATAATTGAAGCACCTTTCTTGGAACCTGATGATCCCAATAGCTCAGATTTCTTTGACCAATATGGCTGGAACCTCTGCCTAGCATACCCCAAGTAATCGAAGTCTATCTTATTGACATGATGCTGAAAAACAGGAGGAAATGAAGGATGTTAACAACAGCCTATGCAGCCGAATAACAACATTGTTGTCGAAGGCAAATAGGTAGAAAAGAGCCAAATCTGTTATGCCTTGGGCACAAACTGCGGCAAACCATGTAATCTATTAATTGTTGACAGACTTCCAATATAAAGTTTTCTCTATTGACTGTTCTTTTGTGTACACAACTCATAACTACTTTTATCCTGACAGAATAGATAAGGTCAGGAGAAGTACCGATATTATTCCCCATAGACCCCAAAAAAGATGACTGGCAAGAGTATACTTCTCCACTTCTTGAACTAATTTCTCCAGTTCCTGTTCACTGGGAGAGCGACCTGTTTACCAGATTAATACATCTGAGATTCGTAATGAATAAAAGATAAATAATGATCGAAATCTTGAGATTAACTAAATGTATATAGTAGTTACTACTCTTGGTATAAATATATGATCTTAAGAAAGCACCACATGAAATATGAATGTTTCCACATATGATAAATGATAGAAGAAGCAAGTTCTCATCTACCTGAACTAAAAAGATATGTACTCAAAAATCTTTTGCGCTCCTCCAGACCTGCCACACATTGTAAGGGGTTTAATTAGATTTAACGTAAATATGCATAAAGTACTTGCTCGTGCCTTTTCAGGGAATCAGATCAACAAAAACAGATTTGCTTAAGATGATTTACCAGTGACTCACCAGGATACTTTCTGAAGTCCATAATATGAGGTGTTTCTGTATGGTAGTCAGCAACCATTTCACAAAAATGATTTGCTATATCAAATGCAACATGGTTGTAACCAGCATATTCATAGTCCTGTTAATAGGAAAGATTAAAGAAAATACCAGAAATTAAGTCCAAATAATAACTGTATGAACAGTACGAATTATTTGCAGAAATTAGACAATGGCCAACCCAGCAGGAAACAGAACTTTATCATTGAAAAGACAAAGCGTTCAATTTTTCTTGAAATGTTTAGGTTTTTCAAATATTTATCGTATCCTTTTGCTCCTTACCAAGTGGATGATCAATAACTGAAACAAAATACAAAGGAGAGAAACAAAAGTGCAGCTCCTAAATAAGTAAGAGCTTGAAGAAGTTTTTGAACCAGGACCCACCTACATCCTGCAGCAAACATGTCAGGATAAAGCACTGCCTAGTTATTGATCATGGAAGCCCAAATTAGATTTAGATGTAATCATCATACATGCAAACACTGCTATAGCTAAAATATAGTGAGATATGCATCTCATTTAGTAAATTGTATTTGTCCTCTTAACTTTTCATCTGAACAGATCTATGAATAAAAAACTTAGTACTTACAATAAAGGTTATTGATCTCGTCTCTTCATCCATCATTATGTTCCCATACTGCAAGTCGTTGTGGCAGCATCCCGTGCTTAGATGATTGCCAGCAAGATTCCTTTCCAACAATACAATCTCGTCTTTTAGAAGGTCCAACCGAAAGTCCTTAGCTTCTTCAGTAGAAGCCAGACCTTTGGCCACATTAAGCCAATTTCTAGAGCATTACGAGAGCAAAAGGTTATTTAGACATTTTGGTATAAGATAAACATAATTTAGCAGTTTTTATTCATCATATATACAGTAAAAAGAAGAGCATACTGCAGTCTATCCCAAAGGATGACAGTCTTAGGACCAGGCATATCAAGCACATGAAATTCTCTCATTTTGGCAGCTATCAAGGAAGATATCTCTGGATCACGCAGATCAGGAGCTGATAATGTCTGAAATACCAATCATGGAGATTGCATTACATTTAATGAATGTAACCATTCTCCTGAAGTATCAGTAATTACAAGAGCATCACAGATAATAATATATCACAGGTAAGTTAAGAATAGTGTCAATAAAGCATGAGATAAACCTAGGGAAATTAGGCAATCCTAGAGGAATCAGGAAAACTTTGAAGATCCCAGGAGCACTTACAAAGAAACTGCAATATGACAATCATGAGCTCTGAAGAACCTAAATCTGCTTGGCTTCATAATAATTAGGTTTGACAAAGGGAGGCCAGATGCTTAGTCAAAGTATCACTATGAACTAACATGAAACATAAGTCTTTAAGCATCTAAGCCAGCCAGTCACATCAAGATTATCCAGAGGTGGCAAATCAAAACTTCAACAATAAACAAACCCAAATAGTGGGTTAACTTGAATGCATTATATAAGAAACCACTAGGATAGGGCTCAAAACCATAAATTATTTGTTTTTTCTAAGGAGAGGTGGATAAGCTAACAGAAAACTTGGAGTTCTTAGTTTAATAAGCACTAACCGAATCATGATAGTAACATATAAGTGGATATTAGGCATTTAAGTGTTAATCTGGATCGCTTCTCATATCATTCAGAATTTACTCAACCCCTCTTCTGGTATCCTCAAACCCTGTAGCTCTTTCCCCAGGCAGCATAAGGTCACTTGGTTGTAACCTGAAAAGGTTGCCCTTGGCCCACTTCACATATACATCCTTCATTTCAACAGAAATACTTTTTATGTGTCCCAAATTGTTCATCTGTTTCGAATTTCTTCCTTCGAAATTCTTACCTGTCTTTCAGTTCATCACAGCAGTAATATTTCACCTTTAATTTCTTCTTTATCCTATGCTAATAAGCTTATTGATGGACATGAAACATGGAGACAGCAGTAACCAGTAGTGGGGGAGATACATTAGGGAACCCCTCTGCCGGTTTTTTAGGATAATGGGCAAGAAAGTCGAGATTATTATGTTTGATTAGACCTATTAGTTCAGCTTATACCAAACAAGAATTATATGAATAACAATGGTTAATTATGCATTGGCAGCTATTACTTGATCTAAATTTTTACCAACCCAATCATTCTTTCAAAATATTATGCAGAAACAGCAAACGGGTATACATTCCTTTCAGTAAAGAGAAAAGAAATTTGTGTAGTCTTTGTGAAGAGGTGGTATTGAAATAAAATCACCTGTGAAGGCCCAGAAAAATTATCATTTAAGAAACTTGCTTCAAATTCGGATCAAGGTAAGCATACTGCAGAAATTTATGAAATTAACTAGTTGATTACGCTGACCATCTAGGAAATTATTCTTCTGGATCCTAGATGAGAATATCAGGATCTAGCAAAGCATCGTCCTAGAGAAAGATACTTTCAGATAAATGAAAACTATCAGAATCTTGTCAAAATTTTGAAATTCTAAATACCAAGAGAGAAATTCTATTAAATTTTCTATTGCACAAATGTTTATGTACGCAGATGTATATAAACAACAGGAAAAAATTACACAGCACTAGAAGGGAAGGATAAATATAGAGTACCAGTGAAACTTAACCTAAATTCTTCCTCATTTACATGTGACTTGTTAGCATTTAACATTGCGAATTAGAGGAATGGAGAAGAAAATGATGGCCAAATTAGATACTTCTAAATTTTTTAGATACAGGGAGTATTAAACTCTAACTAAAACCTAAAAATCTTGTGCCTCAAATAACTATGATTGCAATTGAGTAACAAAGTTAACAACTAAACATCACACTGATAGGCCAAACCCCCAAAGGTAATACGCTGCCCCTCCGTCTCATAGAGTCATCAAGCAAGAACATATGTCAAACATAATCAAATCATACTAAGGTCTATTTTTGGGCATTAGACCTTACGTTTACATCCAAAATGGGTTCTTTGTTTTTAACCGGGAAGTGGAGTAACAGCATGAAAACAAAAGCACATATACAACATTGAGGATTATACTGTATACCATATTATCAAACTGTACCCAGCATTGCATGCCAGAAAAATCACTTCTTAATCACAAAGTATCAGCTTAAAAGCACCATACGCCATTCTTGTAGCAGTCATAACAATAACAGAAACAATAGCAACAGCAGGCAGGAAAAAAAGAAAAGAATATTCACAAGGATGATGATGATCACCATCACATACTCCATCCATCCTAAAATTATCCATGTTAGAACCCAAGGGTGTGGAGCCTATTGGTCAATGCAGTGATTTGAATCTTCTTATCTGTCCTAGACTTGGTGGATAGAGTTACTTAGAACCACCTGTAGTTGGGACTACCTAGTGGAATTAGTCAAATGTGCCAAAAACATGATTTCTTCGTATCCATCCTATACTTGGTGATCAGAGTTACCTAGAATCACCTGTAGTTGGGAGGTGGCATGTACCCGTGGAATTAGTTAGATGTGCCAAAAACACTAGTGATTTCTTCCTGTGTGTCCTAGATTTGTGGATAGAGTCACCTAGAACCGTCTGTAGTTGGGAGGTGGCATGTATTCCACGGAATTAGTCAAATGTGCCAAAAATGGCCTGGGCACCACGGTTCCGTGTTAAACTAACGAAAATCAGCTAAAATGCATATTTACACATCCATGCAGATAACGAAAATTGTAAAAAGTTCATTTATAAACTTGAGCTCCAAAAAAAATATGATTCGGAAAGAAAAAGCAAAAACTTACCCGAGCTCGAATGAATTCCTCAATACGACCACTCTGAAAGCGACCGAGTAAGCGAGGTCCTTGGCCTTGCTTAGACATAAACTCGAAAATCTTAATTTCATTCTGCCGATCAAAGAACACATCCACACCTTTCCCATAGATCCTCACCAACACCTTCCTAGATCGCTGTTGTTCCGGGTTTCTACTGGGCCATTTGATTTGATATACCTCGTTCGTCATCGCGCCCTTCAATCTGAACACATCTAATGCATTCGGATCCACTATATCGTCCCATTCTGATGCCAATTTCTTCAATTTCACCTTCGCTTCTTCAGGAATCACGTCCTCCTTGTTCGCTGATTTTGAATTTTCCATGGTATCACATACAATCAAATGCCTGCGAAATGTTTGAAGTTATGTTTGTTTCCAAATGAGAGGTGCTGGGAATGTGCTGGTCTTATTTATTGCCTCACGTGGCACCTATAAGGTGTGTTTCGTAAAAGTTACCCCCACAATATTTTTCATTTTTCATTCTAACCTAGCGTTTGGCCATAGATTTCTAAATATTCTTGACAAATATTATTTAGGTGAAATTTGGGTGAAATTTCACCATGTTTTTGGTCATAGTATTTGGGAAATATATTCCACTTTTTTAGAAAAATATGATTTATACCCATAAATTTTAAAAACTATCAAAACTAACCATAAGTTTGTATTACAAGTCAATTGAATCTTCGTTGCAACAATAACAAATAGTGTCTATGACATTAGAGCAATGTGGTAGTTTGGAGTGATTGCAACAAGCATCATTCCATACATCGTGAAGTAGACAAAGCACATGACTTTGTTACCCTGAGCCGATTGTTCATCATTTTCATCAACAACCATATCATCACTAGAAAACATAGCC
>JAJOOO010008796.1:0-31156 GCA_029582685.1 Solanum piurae
CGTGTTGCTGGAAACGCAGTAGCCGCCGCCTCAACAATTTTGAGCTGCCTTCTTTAGCTGCCACGTGTACTGTAGAGGCAATTTGAAAATTTTCAATTTCAGCCGTTGTTTTCCTTATATACATAAATATATTAATTTATTCAATTTAATCCATTAAGCTGTCTACTTGATTTCCTTCTTCAATCTTCCATTTGTAATTTGTTTTAGCTTCAAACTTCATCATTTTTCCACCAATTTAATCCTACAAATAAAATACACAACTTAGGACAATCCATAAAATTTATGCTCAAAAGAGATAAATATAAATAATAAATGTGAGGAAATAATGATTAAAAATACGTATCTTTAGCCTCACATCAACGGCCAAAACAACCCATTTTCAAGGTCAAACGAGCCCCGGAGCAAGTTAACCCGCCATTTTGCCAATTTTCGTGTGCTATAGTCCACGAGATTTTATGGTGACCCAGAATTCCGATGTCATTTTTGCCAAATATTGATATTAAACTCTGTTAAGACCTTCGTTATGAAGACAATTGGTCACAGCAGCCGAAACGGCCCATTTTTAAGGTCAAACGTGCCCCGGAGCATGTAAACCTCCCATATTGTTGCTTTTCTTGTATTATAGTCCATGTGATTTTTTGGTGACCCAGCATTTCGACGTCATTTTTGCCAAAAAATTACATGGACCTCCATTAAGACCTTATCTATGGAGCCAGTTGGTCACCACGGCCAAAATGGTCCATTTTCAAAGTCAAACGAGCCCCAGAGTAGGTTAACCCCCATTTTACCAATTTTCTTGTCCTATAGTCCACGAGCTTTTATAGTGACCCATAATTCCGACGTCATTTTTGTAAAAAAATCATATGGACCTCCGTTAAAACCTTAGCTATGGATCCAATTGGTCACAAGGCCATAACTGCCCATTTTCAAGGTCAAACGAGCCCCGGAGCAGGAAAATCCCCCATTTTGCCAATTTTCATGTGCTATAGTCCACGGGATTTTATGGTGACCGAGTACTTTGACGTAATTTTTGTCAAAAAATTACATAAACTTCGTTAAGACCTTAGCTATGGATCCAGTTAGTTATCACGGCCAAAACGGCCCATTTTCAAAGTCAAATTAGCCCCGGAGCAGATAAAACCTCCATTTTGTCAATTTTCGTGTGCTATAGTCCACAGGATTTTTTGGTCACCCAGAATTCCGACGTCATTTTTACCAAATATTTACATGGACCTTCGTTAAGACCTTAGCAATTGAGCTAGTTGGTTACCACGACCAAAACGGCCCATTTTCAAGGTCAAATATGCCCCATAGCAGGTAAACTTCCAATTTTGCCGATTTTTGTGTGCTATAGTCCTCTGTATTTTTTCGTGACCCAGAATTCCTACATCATTTTTGGCGAAAATTTACATGGACCTACGTTAAGACCTTATCTATGGAGTCAGTTGTTCACCAAGGCCAACACAACACATTTTCAAGGTCAAACGAGCCTCGGAGCATGTAAACTCCCCATTTTGCCAATTTTCATGTGCTATAGTTTACGAGATATTATGGTGACCCAGAATTCCAACATCATTTTTGCCAAAAATTTACAAGGACCTCTGTTAAGACCTTAGTTATAGAGCCAGTTGGTCAGCACGGCCAAACAATCCCAAATACAAAGTCAAACAATCCCCGGAGCAGGTAAACCACCCATTTTACCGATTTGCGTGTGCTACCACAAGATTTTTTGGTGACTCAGAATTTTGACGTCATTTTTGCCAAATATTTACATGGACCTCTGTTAAGACCTTAGTTATGGAGCCAGTTGGTCACCACGAACAAAACGGCCTATTTTTAAAATCAAACAATCCTCGGAGTAGGAAAACCCCCTATTTTGCCAATTTTGTGTGCTATGGTCCACGAAATTTTATGGTAACCCAGAATTCTGACGTCTTTTTTTCCCAAAAATTTATGTGGACCTCTTTTAAGACCTTATATATGGATCCAGTTGGTCACCACGGCAAAAACGGTACATTTACAAGGTCAAATGATCCCCGGAGCAGGTAAGCCCCCAATTTTGCCAATTTTCGTGTGTTATGGTCCACGAGATTTTATGGTTACTTGGAATTCCTACGTTATTTTTGCCAAAAATTTACATGGACCTCCATTAAGACCTTAGATATGGATCTAGTTGGTTACCACGGCCAAAACGGCCCATTGTCAAAATCAACTGAACCCTGGAGCAGGTAAACCCTCCATTTTGCCAATTTTCGTGTGCTAGTGTCCACGAGATTTTATGGTAACCAAGAATTCCGATGTCATTTTTGCCAAAAATTTACATGGACCTCCGTTAAGACCTTAGTTATGGAGCGAGTTGGTCACCACAGTCAAAAAGGCTCATTAATAAGGTCAAACGATCCCCGGAGCAGATAAACCAACCATTATGCTTATTTTTGTATGCTATAGTCCACGAGATTTTATGGTGACCCAGAATTCCGATATCATTTTTGCCAAAAATTTACATGGACCTCCGTTAATACATTAGTTATGGACCCAGTTGGTCACCACGGTCAAAACGGTCCATTTTCAAGGTCAAACGATCCTTGAAGCAGCTAATCCACCCATTTTGCCGATTTTCGTACGCTATAATCCACGAGATTTTTAGGTGACCCAAAATTCCAACGTCATTTTTGCCAAAATTTACATGAACCTCCGTTAATACCTTAGTTATGGAGCTAGTTGGTCACCACTACCTAAATGGCCAATTTTCAAGGTCAAGCGAGCCCCGAAGCAGGTAAACCCACCATTTTACCATTTTTCGTGTGCTATAGTCCCCGGGATTTATGGTGAAACAGAAATCCGACGGCATTTTTGCCAAAAATTTACATGGACCTCCGTTAAGACCTTAGCTATGGAGCCAGTTTGTAACCACAGCCAAAATGGCCTATTTTCAAGGTCAACGATCCCCAGAGTAGGTTAACCCCCTATTTTGCCGATTTTCGTGTACTATAGTCCACGAGATTTTTTGATGACCGAGAATTCCGTTCTCATTTTTGCCAAAAATTTACATGGACCTTCGTTAAGACCTTAGTTATGGAGATATTTGGTCACCACGGCCAAAACGGCCCATTTTCAAGGTCAACGAGCCCCAGAGTAGGTAAACCCACCATTTTACCAATTTTCGTGAGCTATAGTCCCTGGGATTTATGGTGACACAGAAATACGAGGTCATTTTTGCCAAAAATTTACATGGACCTCCGTTAAGACCTTATCTATGGAGCTAGTTTGTCACCACGGCCAAAACGACCCATTTTCAAGGTCAACGAGTCCCAGAGTAAGTTAACCCCTCATTTTGCCAATTTTCGTGTGCTATAATCCACGAGATTTTTTGGTGACCAAGAATTCTGATGTAATTTTTGCCAAAAATTTACATGGACCTTCGTTAAGACCTTAGCTATGGAGTTAGTTGGTCACCACAGCCAAAACGACCCATTTTCTAGGTGAAACGAGCCTCGAAGAAGGTAAACCTATTTTTCCTATTTTTGTGTACTATAGTCCACGAGATTTTATGGTGACCCGGAATTCCGACATCATTTTTACCAAAAAATTACATGGACCTCCGTTAAGACCTTAGTTATGGAGCCAGTTGGTCATCACGGCCAAAATGACCCATTTTTAAGGTCAAATGATCCCAGAGCAGGTAAAACCCCTATTTTGCCGATTTTCGTGTGCTATAGTCCACGGGATTTTATGGTGACCCAGAAATCTGACGTCATTTTTGCCAAAAATTTACATATACCTTCGTTAAGACCTTAGCTATGGAGTTAGTTAGTCACCACAGACAAAATGTACCATTTTCAAGGACAAACGAGCCCCAGAGCAGGTAAACCCACCATTTTGATGATTGTTGTGTGCTATGGTCCACGGGATTTTATGGTGATCCGGAATTCCGATGTCATTTTTGCCAAAATTTACATGAACCTCCGTTAAGACCTTATTTATGGATCCAGTTTGTCACCATGGCCAAAACTACCCATTTTCAAGGTCAAACAAGCCTCGGAGTAAGTGAACCTCCTATTTTACCGATTTTCGTGTGCTATAGCCCACGAGATTTTTTGGTGACCCAGAATTCCGATGTTATTTTTTCCAAAAATTTACATGGAACTCCGTTAAGACCTTATATATGGAGTCAGTTGGTCACCACAACCAAAACTGCCCATTTTCAAGATCAAATGAGCCCAGAGCAGGTAAACCCCCCATTTTACATATTTTCGAATGCTATAGTCCATGAGTTTTTATTTTGACCCGAAATTCTAATGTCATTTTTTCAAAAAAATTACATGAACCTCCGTTAAGACCTCAGCAATAGAGCCATTTAGTCACCACGGCCAAAACAGCCCATTTAAAAGGTCAAATGATCCCCAGAGCAGGTAAATCCCATATTTTGCCGATTTTCTTTTGCTATAGTCCATGGAATTTTATGGTCACCAAAAATTCCGACGTCATTTTTGCAAAAAAATTATATGGACCTCCGTTAAAACCTTAGAAATTGAGTCAGTTGGTCACCACGGCCAAAATGACCCATTTTCAAGGTCAAACGATCCCTGGAGAAGGTAAACCACCCATTTTGCCGATTTGCGTGTGCTATAGTCCACGAGATTTTATGGTGACCCAGAATTCCGACGTCATTTTCACCATACATTTACATGGACCTCCGTTAAGACCATAGCTATTGAGCCTGTTGATCACCACGGCGAAAATGGACCATTTTCAAGGTAAAACGAACCCCGGAGCTGGTAAAACCCCCATTTTGTTGATTTTTGTATGCTTCGGTCCACAGGATTTTATGGTGACCTAGAATTCTGACGTTATTTTTGCCAAAAATTTACATGGACCTATTTTAAGACCCTAGCTATGGAGCCAGTTTGTCACCACGGCTAAAACGGCCCATTTTCAAGGTGAAACAAGCCCTAGAGCAGGTAAACCCCCCATTTTGCCGATTTTCGTGTGCTATGGTCAACGAGATTTTATTGTGACCCGTAATTTCGATGTCATTTTGCCAAAAATTTACAGGGACCTCCGTTAAGACCTTAGTTGTGGATCCAGTTGGTCACCATGGCCAAAACGACTCATTTTCAAGGTCAAATGTACCCCGGAGATGGTAAACCCCCAATTTTCCCAAATTTCATGTGCTATAGTCCTCAGGATTTTATTATGATTCAAAATTGCGATGTTATTTTCTCCAAAAATTTACATGGACCTCCGTTAAGACCTTAGCTATGGAGCTAGTTGGTCACCATGGCAAAAACAACCCATTTACATGGTCAAACGATCCCCGGAGCAGGTGAACCCCGCATTTTTGCCAATTTTCGTGCGCTGTAGTCCACTTGATTTTAATGGTGACCCGGAATTTCGACTTCATTTTTTCCAAAAATTTACATGGACCTCCGTTAAAACCTTAGCTATGGATCTAGTTGGTCACCATGGACAAAACGACCTATTTTCAAGGTCAAACGATCCTCGGAGCAGGTTAACCACCCATTTTGCCGATTTTCGTGTGCTATAGTCCACGAGATTTTATGGTGACCCAGAATTCCGACGTTATTTTTGGAAAAAATTTACATGGACCTCCGTTAAGACCTTAGTTATGGAGCCAGTTGGTCACCACGGAATAAACAACCCATTTTCAAGGTCAAACAAGCCTTGGAGCAGGAAAACCTGTCATTTTGCCGATTTAAATGTGCTATAGTTTACGGGATTTTATGGTGACCAGAATTTCGACGTTATTTTTGCCAAAAACTTAC
This sequence comes from Solanum piurae, assembly GCA_029582685.1. Taxonomy (NCBI): domain Eukaryota; kingdom Viridiplantae; phylum Streptophyta; class Magnoliopsida; order Solanales; family Solanaceae; genus Solanum; species Solanum piurae. The sequence goes on from JAJOOO010008796.1 coordinate 5,787, forward strand.
ATGGACCTCCATTAAGACCTTAGTTATGGAGCCAGTTGGTCACCATGGCCAAAACGGCCCATTTACAAGGTCAAATAAGCACTGGAGCAAGTAAATCCCCCCCCCCTATTTTGCCAGTTTTCGTGTGCTGTAATTCACGGGATTTTTTGGTGAGCTGGAATTTCAGCATCATTTTTACCAAATATTTGCATGGACCTCCGTTAAGACCTTAGTTATGGAACCAGTTGGTCACCACCGCCAAAACGACCTATTTTCAAGTTAAAACGAGCCCTGGCGCAGGAAAACTCCCCATTTTGCCAATTTTCGTGTGCTATGGTCCACGAGATTTTATGGTGACCCAGAATTCCGACGTCCTTTTATTCCAAAAATTTACATGGACCTATGTTAAGACCTTAGCTATAGAGCTAGTTGGTCACTACGGCCAAAACAACCCATTTACAAGGTCAAACGAGCCCTGAGGCAGGTAATCCCCCAATTTTGCCTAATTTCGTGTGCATAGTCCATAGGATTTTTTGGTGACCCAAAATTCCGACGTCATTTTTGCCAAAAATTTACATGGACCTCCGTTAAGACCTTAGCTATAGAGTTAGTTGGTCACCACAGCCAAACCGTCCCATTTTCAAGGTGAAACGAGCCCCGAAGCAGGTAAATCCCCCATTTTGCCGATTTTCGTGTGTTAAAGTCCACTAGATTTTATGGTGACCCGGAATTCCGACATCATTTTTATCTAAAATTTACATGGACCTCCGTTAAGACCATAGCTATTGAGCCTGTTGGTAACCACGGCAAAAACGGACCATTTTCAAGGTCAAACGAACCCCGGAGCTGGTAAACCCCCCATTTTGTTGATTTTTGTATGCTTTGGTCCACATGATTTTATGGTGACCCAGAATTCTGACGTTATTTTTGCCAAAAATTTACATATACCTATTTTAAGACCCTAGCTATGGAGCCAGTTTGTCACCACGGCTAAAACGGCCCATTTTCAAGGTGAAACAAGCTCTAGAGCATGTAAACCCCCCATTTTGCCGATTTTCGTGTGCTATGGTCAACGAGATTTTATTGTGACCCGTAATTTCGATGTCATTTTGCCAAAAATTTACAGGGACCTCCTTTAAGACCTTAGTTGTGGATCCAGTTGGTCACCATGGCCAAAACGACTCATTTTCAAGGTCAAACGATCCCCGGAGTAAGTGAACCCCCCATTTTGTCGATTTTCGTGTGCTATAGTCCATGACATTTTGCGGTGACCCAGAATTTTGATGAATTTTTTGCCAAAAATTTACATGGACCTTCGTTAAGACCTTAGCTATGGAGTTAATTCGTCACCATGGCCAAAACGGACCATTTTCATGGTCAAACTAGCCCCGAAGCTAGTAAACCCCATATTTTGCTGATTTTCGTGTGCTATGGTCCACGAGATTTTATGGTGACCCAAAATTTCTACGTCAGTTTTGCCAAAAATTTACATGGACCTCCGCTAAGACCTTATCTATGGATCCAGTTTGTCACCACGGCCAAAACGGCCCATTTTCAATGTCAAACGAGCCCCGGAGTAGGTAAGCCCCCCATTTTGTCGATTTTCGTGTGCTATAGTCCACGAGATTTTATTGTGACCCTGAATTCCGATGTCATATTTTCCAAAAATTTACATGGACCTCTGTTAAGACGATAGATATGGAGCCAGTTGGTCACCACGGCTAAAACGACCCATTTTCAAGGTCAAACAAGCCACGATGCAGGAAAACCCCCATTTTACCAATTTTCGTGTGCTATTGTCCACGAGATTTTATGGTGACCCAGAATTCCGATGTCATTTTTGCCAAAAATTTACATGGACCTCCTCTACGACCTTAGCTCTGGAGCCAATTGGTCACCACGGCCAAAACGGACAATTTTCAAGGTCAAATGAGCCCAGAGCAGGTAAACCTCCAATTTTGTTGATTTTCATGTGCTATAATCCATGGGATTTTTTGGTGACCCAGAATTCCGACATCATTTTTGCCAAAAATTTACATGGACCTCCGTTAGGACCTTAGCTATAGAGCCAGTTGGTCACCACGGCCAAAACAACCCATTTTCAAGGTCAAGCGAACCCCTAAGCAGGTAAACCCCCCATTTTGTCGATCTTCATGCACTATAGTCTACGAGATTTTATGGTGACCTAGAAATCCGACTTCATTTTTGCCAAAAATTTACATGGACCTCCGTTAAGACCTTAGCTATGGAGCCAGTTTGTCACCACGACCAAAACGACCCATTTACAAGGTCAAACAAGCACTGGAGCAGGTAAACCTTCCTCCGCCCAGATTTTGCCAATTTTCATGTGCTATAGTTTATGGATTTTATTGTGACCCAGAATTCCAACGTCATTTTTGCCAAAAATTTACATGGACCTCCGTTAAGACCTTAACTATGGATCCAGTTTTTCACCACGGCCAAAACGTCCCATTTTCAAGGTCAAACGATCCCCAGAGCAGGTAAACCCCCCATTTTGTCGATTTTCGTGTTCTATGGTCCACAGGATTTTATGGTGACCCGGAATTTCGACGTCATTTTTGCCAAAAATTTACATGGACCTCCATTAAGACCTTATCTATGGATCCAATTTGTCATCACAGCTAAAACAGCCTATTTTCAAGGTCAAACGAGCCCCGGAGTAGGTAAACCCCCCATTTTGCTGATTTTCGTGTGCTATAGTCCACGGGATTTTTCGGTGACCCAGAATTTCGACGTCATTTTTGCCATAAATTTACATGGACCTCCGTTAAGACTTAGCTATGGAGCCAGTTGGTCACCACAGCTAAAACAACCCATTTTCAAGGTCAAACGTTCCTCGGAGTAGGTAAACCCCCCATTTTGCCAATTTTCGTGTGCTATAGTCCACGAGATTTTATGGTGACCCGGAATTCCGATGTTATTTTTTCCAAAAATTTACATGGACCTCCATTAAGACCTTAGCTATGGAACCAATTGGTCACCATGGCCAAAACAGTTCATTTACAAGGTCAAACGATCCCCGAAGCAGGTAAACTCCCCATTTTGCCAATTTTCGTGTGCTATAGTCCACATGATTTTTTGGTGACCCGAAATTCCGACGTCATTTTTTACTTGATTCTCTTTTTTCTTTATTCATGAATCTTGTTAACATGGTTTTCAGATCCAACTTATTGCAAGTAAAAGGTGTTAGCCCATTTCCCCTTGAGACTATAATACTCTCTGCAGTTCTAAACTATTTTGTGCAGAATTGTGATGTTATATTTTATGCAAGAAAAGGCTTGCACTTTTAATCCAGTTTGGCTAATTGGATTTTGAACTTGTTAGACTTGGCGATTTGATCTAATCTTAGACATAACCAGCTGATATTAACAACTTTGTTGACTTTCACACGCCATATCCCTTGCAAACGGCACATCACTTGAGTTGTTACTTAGCAAAGGCATTAATTTGTTCCACATGAGATTTGATCGGAGTTTCCAAGTCCTATTAATTGAGGTTATACGTACAAGATAAGAAAATACCCAAATTCAAAAAAAAATCGCCTGAAAAGGACATCCGAGGCCAAAGTTATGACCATTTGAAGTTTCACCAATTTACAAATACTTTTTCAAGTTTCAATTTCTAATTTGGTGAAACTTCAAACGTTCGTAACTTTTGCCTCGGATATCCGTTTGACGCAAAAAAAATTATCATGGGTATTTTTTCAGCAGAGGCGAGAGGCGATGTTGGACGGCGCTTCTGGTAGTACTATACTAGACCCGGTTGATACCCAGTTCAAATATTTGAGAGTGGACCCGTTGATAAGGGTGCCAACACTGTATTACGCCCCGGAAACTAGTGAGTTCTGAAGCTTTTCGTAAGAGTTTTAGAGTGTGGTATGACGATTAAAAATCACAAAAAATTGATTTACTCTCAAAATTCTATCAAAGCCACATAAAATGGGTTAGAGGAAATAACATATACTATATGAAAATGATGTAAAAAAATAATTAAGACATAAAAATTTTCGTTGACTCTCAAAATTCTCTCAATGCCACATATATTATAGGACATGAGAAATTACATATATTATTTAAAAATTACGTAAAAAGTACTATAAATTATAGTAATAATTAACAACTTAAAATATTTAAAAGACATATAGCGAACAACTTTTCAAGTTCCATCTGTATCACATAAATTAAAACAAAAAAATAAAGCCCTGTGTTGACACGAGTCCTTTATCTAGTAAAAAAGATATTAACCCAATAACTAAAATATTAAGATACTTATTTACTTACTCAAGTAAAAATGAACTATAAGCAAATGTACATCTAAATTCGAATCATGAAACCAAATACTAATATTTACATTAGATTAAATTATCTATGTCACATTTGTTAGCATGAGACTTTTTCTGGACTCCATAAATATAAGTTGCTGTGTACCTGGGACAATTCTTACTTGGTCTCATGTTGCAGGCCTAAGTTCTTGTTATGGTAGGTAAGAGCCAACAAGCAGGTCGAGCTGACATAGGCGGAAATTTCAATCCTTTTGGATTGGAGGGCATAATAATTTTTTGGTTCTCATCTTTCACTCTTATCGGCATATATTCCATTCATCTCAAAACACTTGTTACGTTTTGTTTCTTAAAAAATAATTTAATTAATTTGTTCAGTTAAATTAAATTATTTCAATATTATAAGATTAAACTTTTAAATATTTGAAAAAATATATAATTTGATTGGAGCTTATCTCTTGAAAACACTACACGTAAGCTATGTTACTTATGATTTTGGCTAAGATTAACCAATCTAAATTTGTAAAATTGAAATATAATTAATTAATTTTTTAAAATTCATCTTTAAATTATTATTTTTAGTTTTAAAGTATATATATTTTAAATTTAAAAAAATATTCCTCTATTATTATTGTTGATATTGACAAATAAAATACATAAAAAGTATATTAAAAACCATTTATAATTTCTTATAAGTAATATGAAGTGAAAAAAAATATTTTTGACCATTGAACTTGAATCTTTGAACGTTTAAATAGTCTTGACAGAATAATAAATACTCATAAATCTTCACAGTCTAATCAACTAGTCAATGCTACTAAAAATGAAGGAAAAATCTTTTTGGCCAAAAAATTTATTCAGAATTTGATCAGAAAGATAAAATAATATATTTTCACCATTTTAATTTTAATATCTTTTAATTAAAAAGTGAAAAAAGATTAGTTTATTTTAAAATAAAAATGATATTATAGACTTTTTAAAATTCTGACCAAATTTTCTGGTCATTTACTATTACCCAAAAATAAATATTATCCAAATCAATGAACGTGGGACCTACTCTCTTGCCAACAACCTCCAATTGTTTTCTAAAATTGTATTCCAAAGTAGGAAGTCGAATGGAACATGCATACTTTATAATATTATCATATTTATTCGATGGAACATGTATACTTTATAATACTCTCATAATTATTTGTTTGTTATTCCATGTTGGATAACCACCGTTAAGCTTAGTTATTTCAAATTTATACATACGGCATAGTTAACCAAACATTTTTACTCACCTTGACTTTTTTATTGTTTCATTTTCAATTATGTGTTTAGAATTTCAATCAAAACATATTATAATTTAAGTTTTCAAACTAAATTTATTGGAAAATTTATACTTAAAACTTACACAACTCATAAAACATATTTTTCCCTTTCTGGTCTATACAACTCAATCAAATTTTCACACCTTAACTGATTTCTCGTATCACCCTGAATTTCAATGAAATACAATTAAAAAATTAACTATGTAATCGATATTTTGAGAATACGAGCACTTTACGTGTCCAATATCTCATAAAAGCACTTTACGTGTCCAATATCTCAATTAAAACACATCATAATTAGAGTATTGAAACAAAATTTCAATTTCCTTTTTTATCTCTAAAACCTACCCAAAACACAAAATTTAAACTTTATTATAAAAAGAAGTATTTTCTCCATTCCTTTTTTTAAGAGTCTATTTTAATTAAAAAAAATTCAAATTTTAAGAAAATTGACAACTAAAAAGAAACAATTTCTTGAAAATAGGTGTATTTTTCCTTTTTTGTTCTTTGCAAACTCAACTAAATTCTCTCACCTTAGACTTTCATTCATTCATCCTCAATAACAATGCGATACAATCAATAAAAATTAAAAATCTCCGTCTAATTTCTATAAAAAAAAATTATTCCAATTCCCAAAGCAAAGAATCCAACTTTTTCCTTTTTCCCCTTTATCTGTTTTTTTTTTTATTATTATTATTATTTGATTTTCAAGATTACTTTTTTTTTTTTGTGTGTGTGTGTGTGTGTTTTTGTATATGATTCTTGAAAATGGATTCAGAAATTTTCCCTAAAGTGAAAAGTGAAGGTGGGTTATCGGAGAGTGGTGGTTCTGAGAGTGGAGCTGATGACAGAGGTGGAGAGAATGATGCTTTTGAGTATTTTGGTTGGGTTTATCATTTGGGTGTTAATACAATTGGGCATGAGTATTGTCATCTTCGATTCTTGTATATACGTGGGAAGTATATGGAAATGTATAAGAGAGATCCCCATGAAAATCCTGGCCTGGTAAGTTTTTTTTATGCTTTTGTTTGCTTAAGATTATTATTTGTAGTAGCTTAGTTGGTTGACTAGACGATGCTTTTGTTGCTTAAGATTATTGTTCTTTTTAGCTCAATTGGTAGGCTAGCTTAACTTTCACTTTGTTGGGAGGGTTCGATTCCTGCCTTATAATGATTTCCCCTTCCCTACCTTATGTTATAAAAAAAATTACTCACTTGGTTTCAATTTATTTGCCTATTTTCCTCTTTGGTCTTTTTATAAAAAAGAATGCTTTTTTTTTGTTGAACTCTTCAATTAAAACTCTTTACCACCATAAGATTAAAAGATATTTTGGTACTCTATGTATATCTTTAATTTTAGATCACAAGATTCAAAAATCTTTCTTTATTCGTTTTAAAGCTTCGTGTCAAGTTAAACGGAACAAATAAATTGAAATGGAGATAGTAAAAAGGTTGTACTTTTGTACCATTTTTTAAATAATGGTGGTGTCCAAGCTAAGCTTGTTTATACCTTGAATAATTTCACGAGGTACTTATTACCTTCCAGCACATGTATTAGGTATCTCTGTTTATTAAAGCTAGGACAGATGGGAAAAAATCACGGTTCTCAACTTACTACATTGACCACTAGGCTACACCCTTAGATGCAATTTGTACCATTTAAGTGGATTGAAATTGGAAGAATGAGATATGACTTAAATGATGATTAATGAATGGCTAAAAAGGGGAAGTTTTTGAGCTTTGGGATGAGACCCTTTTGGACTAGTTGGAAACTTTAAGTGCTTCTTAAGTTGGATTTGCTTGAAATGGGCGTAGTTAATACAAAAACAACATAATCAGTGTAGTCTCCCAAGTGGGGTCTGGGGAGGTAGGATGTATGCAGACAACAGACAACATACCTTACCCTTACCTTCTTAAGTTGGTTGCGCTTGAAATTGTTGTAGTTAATGTATGTGGTAATTACTAGCTACTAGATAATTGCTTGGAATAGGTTTTAGTTAAACAAAGATTCATGTGGATGTCATTTAGGATGGGGCTACAATGTAAAGGGATCAAAGATATCATCTTTTTGTTAAGAAGCACAAGCAATCAAATTGTACCTTCACAAGTCAGCAGACAGCTGAATTGAGGTGAAGATGGTGTTGATGCTTGTTATATCTTAGCTTTGGTTAAAGCTCCTCAAAAACAGATTTATTTGGCTGCAAATTCATTTGAATGATCACATTCCCCGAAGGTGCAACCAAAAACACACACATAATACTAATCACTGATTAGGATCATAAAGTATAAAATAACAGAAGTCCCTTTGACATGGGTTGCTCATGTCCTACGTCAACCTTCACATGTATTGGTCCGTAGGTATGGAGCCACGGTGATTGTAGGTGTGAAAGAGGATGAGGTAGACATAAATTCACATGAAAAAGAGTTATTTCCCAGTAACCTACAATCTCTCGGTATCCCTGCAAATTAAATAAGGCACAATGGCAGAAAAAGATCATATAGGTATAGCCAACTAGTTGGGTTAAGGTTTAGTCATGCTGGTAGTCTTACTTTAAGGGGTCGTGTGGTAGAGTGTATAAGAATAATGCTAAATAGAATGCATGTATTAGTTACGCTTGCATTAACTATACATAGATTATTTTTATGCATTGTTTGGTTTGATGCATTAAAAATAGCATGCATTACATAAAAAAATTTATTTACAAAGATACCCTCCACTATTATTATGGTGGAAAAAATGTAAAAAGAGATTTTGAGGGGCAATTGAGTCTTTAATCATGCTAATGCATGCATTAAAACCATTTCATTGCTAATACCTTGAAATTCATGGTATTAACATTACACATCTTAACACACAATAGAGTGTATAACTAATTTTTTTTTTTTTAAACTGGTAAGTTTGTATTCTTCAGCATTAAGGATTTGCTGGCCACCACCAAAAAGTTAAACTACAGACTCCCTATCAGATCTATAATCTGATCAGTATCTTTTATACATAATTGTTTACACCAAAAGAGTAAAGATACAATACAATTCCATTTGACTTTATGAATGGGATTGGACCTATCTTCGAAACATCTGGCATTTCTCTCCCTCCATACTGACCACCATATACATGAGGGAATCAATCTCCACCATCTCTTTTGGCTCTTACTTCCCCCTCTTCTCATCCAGCATCTAAGAAGGTCTGATGTATGCTCAGGCATGGCCCAGCTATAGCCAGTAATGTTGAGAAACAAATTCCACAATTGAGCAGTGTACTTGCAATGCAAAAAAAGGTGCTTGTTTGTCTCCTCAGTCACCATACACAGAAAACACCTAGAAACCAATTATCTTTTCTTCTTCTGTAGCACTTCTTGGGTAAGGCAGGCCCTTTTGATAACCAACCAAGTGAAGCACTTAACTTTGGTAGGAATGCTGCTTTTCTAGATCTAATTCCACTTATTTGTATTAGTCACAATCATTTAAACGCCTCCTAAAAGAGATATCCCACCCCTGTGTGGACCAGCACTCTTGGATTGTCACCTCAGGGTTTACACAAATAAGAAATAGGTCAGGGAAAGCCTCCTTTAAAGGAGTTTGATCAAACCACCTATCTCTCCAAAATTTTGTCTTTGCTCCATTGCCAACCTTGAGGCAAATATTGTCTTCCATTAATTGCGATAAATTCCTAATTCTCCATACTCCCACTCCATAGGTATCAGATACCATTTCCGTGCACTATGGGTTAACTTCACAATAGAGTGTATAACTAATGCAAACATTAGTTATACATAGATTAGAAAAGAGTACCAAAACAAGGTACTAATAATACACAAGGCTAATGCATGCATTATTTTTCCTAATACACTCTACCAAACGACCCCTAAGTCCTATGGTCACTAGGAGTGTTCTAGTATTGTTTATAGATTTGTATGTTTGTAGAAAATTGAGAGAACTCTAGTGCTAGAGTCAGTATCCAAATTTTTAAATATGTTAGTACAGATTATCTTATTCAACATATTTGTGTGAATGAGTCCCAACATAGAACAACATATTATTAAATTTGCTCCCTTTCTTGAAATAATTTGCGTAAACTAGTGGTGTTTCCTGTTTTCCTGTAAATGCTAACTGACAGATCAGTTGTAGAGGAAAAAAGAGAGTTAAGAGTGAATAAAAAGTAAGAACCCTTGCAACACAGTTTAGTTAAGTGAGAAAATAAGGAAAATTATTATGGTTTCACATTCTGTCTTAGTCGAGACTAAAGTTTTAGAGCTCTACATCTGTGAGGTCAGAAATACTTGGTAAAACATGAGGAGGTAATATCTGGATTATATGGTATATGCTGACAAAGACCATGTGATATTCCATAGAGTACTAAGTGCTTGTAGCTCTTTCTAGAGAAACACCCAACAATTTTGTTTACAGAAAAAAAAGGAAGTTGAATTCAGGATTACTAGTTGCAAGAGTTTGTAAGAATAGCTACTTTTTTAAGGCAAAACCTTTATGTTACCTGCTGGATTTCCATTTTCCAGGTAGGTAACCATTTGTTGATAATCTTTATGCCTTCAAATTTATCTTCTTTCTGGTTCTTTGAATGCCCCTTGCTGGCCATCTTTAGTGGCAACGATTCTAAAGTTTGCGTACTCAGCCCATTTTCTCTCATTCATTGTCAAGCTTGTGTCGAATAATTGGTCCATACAATTTAAGTATTTTCAGTGTTTAATCACAATAAAAAAGGAAAAAAAGAGTATTTTAGTATCTGATGTATTTGCTGCAAAGAAGCGAAGGCCTTGATTTATGTTATTACATACTTGTTGCAGAAACCAATAAGGAGGGGTGTTATAAATCACACACTTATGGTGGAGGAAATAGGTCGCCGAAGAGTTAACCATGGGGTGAGACACAAAACCATAAACATTATATTGATTTCTCTGACCCTTAAGCATAAATTTGACCCTTCTTTTTATTGGTGCATCATGTACTTTCAGACAAGTGTTCTTTGCATCCATACCCCAATGACATTTTCTTTTTCTTTTGTCCTTTTTAGGATCTCTATGTGTTGAGGTTTTACAATCGATTGGACGAGTCAAAAAGGGGAGAAGTAAGTGGGACTTCATTCTTTATGCATTGTTAATGAAGCTGATGATGCTTATCTTTCTTTTGTTAATAAAGATTCTTACTACTTAAAAGAGATATTGTCGTTCAAAATTTGGCTTGCCAACATATGCTGAATATCTCGGGGCTCAGTTGATTCACTGTAATGTAGTTGAAGATAGTATTTCACGGCCCTTTATTATCAGAAGCAGGGAGAGGGACAATGAATGTGTTTTTATCTTCTTTTCCTAACATTTTCCTATTGTTCTGTTCATAGATGACAAATCAATAAAGTTGTCCACTAAAAAACATAAAAACACATAAATAGTGACATGCTCTCTGATTCATGATGTCATCAACTAGGTGTATGAATCCATCTCATTTAAATCCAAAATGTTTCCGTCAACTCTTCTATACTAATTCTCTCTCAACTATTAGTTTCCTCATTGTGGAGTTTGCTAGTTTTGCGGGTTATTTTATATTGAGAAGGCTAATATTTGATTAAAATCTATTACTGGAAGATTGCTTGTGGTTCGCCTGGTGAAGTACGGAAATGGATGGAAGCCTTTGATCGAGCAAAACAACAGGTATGGCATGATGGGTATTTTTGACTTGATTTTCTTTTTTCTTTATTCATGAATTTTGTTAACATGGTTTTCAGATCCAACTTATTGCAAGTAAAAGGTGTTAGCCCATTTCCCCTTGAGACTATAATACTCTCTGCAGTTCTAAACTATTCTGTGCATAATTGTGATGTTATATTTTATGCAAGAGAAGGCATGCACTTTTGATCCAGTTTGGCTGATTTGATTTTGAACTTGTTGGACTTGGCGATTTGATCTAATCTTAGACAGAACCAGCTGATATTAACATCTTTGTTGACTTTCACACGCCATATCCCTTGCAAACGGCACATCACTTGAGTTGTTACTTAGCAAAGGCATTAATTTGTTCCACATGAGATTAAGTCAGAGTTTCCAAGTCCTATTAATTGAGGTTATACGTACAAGATAAGAAAATAAAGAGAAGCGGAGTGCAAACAAAAATTATAAGGCACCACAATTTCTTTTTCTAATTTTTGTTCTAGTCAAATTTCATGAGGTAGGTGTCCTTTCTTTTTTTAATAACCGTGGTGTCCGAGCTAGCTTGCGCGGACTTCGATTAATTTCACGGGATATGTGCTACCTCCCACCAACAAGTACCGGTAACTATGTCCACCAATGCTTAGACATATGAGAAGAAATCACCTAGGAGGGAGGTGTACTTAAGTTCATCTATAAATGCGAAATACTGTAATTGACTTTTACTATTGTGGTTTCTGAGATTAAAGGAAAGATGTGATAATGAAGTACAAAAATAGAATGAGGAAAAGTAGTTATTTGTTTCCTGCTTAGGAGTGAATTATGTTAGAAGACTCTAAATGGATGCTTCTTCTGGCAATTTTCCCAGAAGCATCTGATGCATGAATAGGTTTGATCCCAAATCACCATAAAATCATGCTCATGAAAGAATTTGGCCATGTTACTTTGATTAACTGTTGTTTCTCATACTGGACTATTTTATTGCAGGCAGATTATGATCTTTCAAGAGGTCAAAGTGCAAGAGATAAACTGAAGTTAGAGAGCGAGTATGGTCCAGACTTCTTGATTGAAAAAAACATGCTTCTTCTGAAATTTAATAGGCTGATATCATTTTTATTTGGAGTGCCTCGCACATCCCTTCCCCCTTCTATTTTCTTCCTTCAGTAAAAGAGGCAACAATCTGGAAACTAGAGAGTGATTAATAGAGGCCTTACTAATTTATGATTTGGCTTACATTGCTCGGATCTTGCAAAAATGCCCATGCATCTGCATCGGATCCTTCAAAAAGATACTATTTTGGAGGATCCAACACGGCTGCGGCGACATTTTTGGAGGATCTAAGCAACATAGGATTTGGATAGTGTTTATATCAATGTTACAGTTTTCATCAACTCTTTGACTTGTTGTTTGAGCCCATTGTGATGTTAATTCTTATACAGTTGGTCTTTCTCCTTGCTATCTCTTTAAATAGTTTCTGTATCTCATTAAATTAATCTCTCTATCAAAGGATTAACCTTGCTGGACATCGACCTAGAGTACGGCGGTATGCACATGGCTTGAAGCAGCTGATAAGAATAGGACAAGGTGAGGAGGGGGGAAACTATTGATGATACTCTGTGAAAATTATGATTTTGCCTGCACCGATCAATTTTTTATTTTTGTTAAAAATAAAGGCTGGGATCCCAAATTTACATCATGGAGCTACATACAGTTGCGTGTACTCAAAACAAAACTAAACTAGATCCTACTTCATCTTACAAAGAACCTAGGATATCTATAACAGCTATAGGATCATCTACATACTCCGAACTGCACCAATAGCAAAAAGTGATTATGCAATTCATTTTAATCCTGTGTAAAGGACTACTAATACTCTCAAAGCATCTCATATTTCTCTCCTTCCATATGGTCCACCAAATCACTGCTGGGACAATTCTCCATCTGCTTTGGTCTGTACTGCCACTGCCTTCATTGTTCCAGCTTTCTATAGCCTGACTTGCGCTTTGTGGCATGGTCCAGTTTGTGCCCCTGAATAGTCCATCTTTAAAAAAATGATTTTGCCTCTTCCAGCATAGAATAGCTTCTTCATTCCTTTAACTAGTATTTTTAATTTTGATTTCCTTCCTGTAACAAAAATAGATTCCAAGCAGTATGGATGACACAAGTGATGTCAAAACAGATAAAAACTTTTATTTCCCTGGATACCGTGTGTGTAACATGCATATTCACACCTCTATGGGTGCATGTGCTGCTTTTCAATTGTAGATGATTTTTCTTTCCATCCAAATTAAGTATCGTATTGTATTATTTATCTCTTATTTTTGTTGCTTTACAAAATCTTTTATCTTTGACTATTTGTCAAATGTTGATATTGCCATCCACAACACTATTAACCATGTGTCCTTGATGTGTGAATACAAACATTCAAATAACAATAAATTTTCAAAAATGTCCTTTAATGCATAGGTCCCGAGAAGCTCTTGCGGAAATCCTCAAAATTGGGTGCCAAAAGTGAATCAAATGTGTACTTTGAAGCAGATGTGGTTGAAGCACATGAGTGGAAATGTGTTCGTACCCTTGATGGTATGTCTTTTCATCTTCTTCAATAACAATCATTCCCTTCGTTTCAATTTGTTTGTCTGGTTTTGACTTGGCACAGAGTTTAAGAAAGTAAGGAAAAATATTTGAATGAGAATCTTGGGGTCATAAACTAAAGATATGTAGATTGAACCAAAATGTCATTTGATCTTGTGGTCTTAAACATGTTATGTGAAAAGTTTAAATTAATGAGTTGCCAAAAAAAGGAAAGAGACATTCTTTTTTAAACAGGCTAAAAAGGAGAGTAAGACAAGCTAATCGAAATGGAGGGAGTAATATTTTTAAAAAGCTATTGGATTAGATGTGGAGAAAAAACAGAATAATGCCAATCAACAACAACATACCTTGTGAAATCTCACAAGTGGGGTCTGAGGAGGGCTGAATATATGCAGACCTTACCAGTCACCACTACCTCGTGGAGGTAGAGAGTTGTTTCCGAAAGACTAAAATAATGACCATAAAAAAAGAAAAAGAAAACAAATTTAATGGAGCTTGATATCTGTAATGAAGTAGGTCAGCAAGTTGTTTCTTCTTGTAGCTCTGTAAGTTAATGAAATATAAACAAACAAAGCAGGTGAAAGGAATATTTGCAGATTGATGATACAATTTGGTCCAAATAACTGTTTACACCTGAAGGACAAATAGCCTGAAAGGAAAAGAAAATCGGCTTTGAATGAAATAACATCCTGACTAGAAATCAAACAGGGTATCAACAACTTGCTTAGCAGATAATTGTTTGAGAACCTGGTATAGTTTTCTGTTATTAAGACTACGTACTGCAATGAATCCCCAAATATATTATAATGCAGCAGTCAAATAGAGGAAGGAAAAATGTACAATATATGACCATGCCAAAGGAAGAGATTACTATCTTCTCAGCGCAATATATGCTTTAGATTTTCTTCTTCTTGGTTAGTAATATAAAAAGGGAAAGATAAAATGGTTTTAGGATTTCAGTTTGATCTTTTCCTGTTACATCTTTAATTGGATTTTCGAGTTGGAATAATTTTGTTTAAACTTATCTGCTCTGCCTCTAAAATTTGCCTTCTTCAAATGTTGTAACTCATTTTCTGATGTCGTTTCCCACCTTCTTTGTAGTGTAGGTGTTCGGATATTTGAAGATATGGCAAACAAAAAGGTATCTGCCATGTCACTAGATTTACTGTCGTGATTGGAGATTGCAAGTTTATACTGTGTTGGGATGTCTAGACTGCTGTTTATTGGTGCATATTAAGAGATATGATAAATCTTTAAGAGCTTTAACCAAGCTTATGAAAGTCACTCTTTAATTCTTGACTGATATATGTAATTTTTTGTTTAAACCATCAAATATGTACATACAAATATATATAACCATGGTGTCCAAGTGAAGTTGCGTCCACCTCGACTAATTTCATGGATTACCTACTATGTCCCACCAACACAGGTACCGGGTAACTCTATCCACAAAGCTTGAACAAATAGAAGAAATCACGAGTTTTTGCCTCCACTGAGATTTGATCTTTAGACCTCATGGTTCTCCGCCCACTTCATTGACCACTAGGCCAAGCCCTTTTGTGCTAAACTAAGAAAAGTATATACCTACATTAAAATAGTCTTAATCTATGCATGACCTTCAGGATTGAAGAAACTGAACCATTAGTATATTTTCTTATGACTTCTCTTTTCTAATTCCTTCGTCACTGATTCTGATTTCTGATTTATATGACATCTTACTGAGTAGCGAGATTGAGAAAGGGCAGAAATCAGTTTGATAGGATACTTGCTGTATCCCAAGCAAATTTCTTTCTAAAATATAACAACATTATAGATAGTAGGTAAAAGGAGACTAAGATGAATTTCCAGAAGCTATTGATTTAATATTTTATTTATAAGGTAGCTGCTGATTTAATATCTATGAAATAGAAGGTAGATATAAGCATTCTGTTCTTTTCTTTTGTCATCTATCTCTTCATATTTTTTTTATATTTGGCAAATCTTCAAGGATTCCATGTTGTCTGGGTTTTATTTTATTTATACAGTCAAAAACTTGTCTGACATGCTCCTTTTAAGGTCTTTCATATTATCCTAGGTTTTATTTGTACAATCAAGAGCTTGTCTGCCATTCTCTTTTCTTCTTTCCTGTAGACTGGTAAAGGAGTTCTTGTCAAGGCTGTTGCTGTTGTCGAAGCTAGTGCAGATACTGTCTTTGATGTGCTTTTGAGTCTTGATCGACATCGAAGATATGAGTATGTTCCTTGAACTATGTGAAAGTTGTGGAATTTTATTGTTCAATTCTGCCTAATAGTTATCTTGCAGGTGGGATACGTTAACAGGGGACATGGAATTGATAGAATCTTTGGACGGTCACTGTGATGTTGTTTATGGGACACTTGATCTCCGAAAACTTTCTTGGTAAGTTCCAACCATTCATATTCTGCTTCTTAATGGTGCTCTGCGGGGGTATATTTTTTGAGAATTGTGAAAGACCATTTAAAATCTGATTGAAGAGCCTATCACTAACCGATATGAGACAAATTATCAACCAGTCTTCAGAAATATAAGAGTATTCCTCAATCTCATAACATCAAGTTGGATGAAGTGGCCGACTAGTATTTCCCTTCTATACATGTTGGATATGACTGCTTCTAAGAAGCTAGCTCTGCTGCTAATAGCATCTTTGGTGCACGACTAGTACTAAAACAAGTTGAGTCAATGAATCAGGTATGGTGCTGTACAATTATTCTTTGGCTATACAAATTTTTAAAGCTTAATGTTAAAGAATGTAACAGTGAGTGGTATATAAAAAGAAGAAAAAGAAAGAAGCAAAGGAATTGGAACAAGTAGATTTATGAGTCCTTGATAGGAATGGAAGACTGAATGTGTTTCCCATATCAACTTGCCTTAAATTTATTCTAGTGCTCATAACCACCAAGTTACAGTTAAAATCCTCAGTGAAAGAAAAATTGGATAAGATAATGAAAAAATGTTATAAAATTACAGAGGGGGCAGATAAGGATACATCAAGAAATGTTGAGGCTGTATCCAAGATTGAGGAGTTTAGGGATTTGGGGTGGTGAGCAAAATTAACTTAGTGATAGTAGTTTCTTTTTCCATATTTTCTTTCTCTAATAGCGGCTGCTGAGGCATAAGGGTGGTAAGATTCAAAACATACACCAGGAAATAGGAAACAATCTCTCTATATTCACAAAGGCTGCATGCACACCACCCTCCGCAGACCCCACGTGTGTGTATGTTGTTGTTAGGAAGAAGAATGGAAAGGGACGCTGGGAAGCAGAAGATAACATTTGGATATCTAAGTAATGTAGAAACAGAATAGAAGAAATACTAGCATCTATGAGCAGTTGAATTCCAAAGCTAGGTGGTACGGTATGAGGTGAGATTAAGGAGAACACGAATGAGTGATGTGAACGAAGGAAACACTGTTGGTTATGAATCTTCCTTGATATTGTGAAATGTATTGTTTAAGGTGTTTGTACACGCAACATCAAACCTTGTTGTCTTGTCCTGTTTTATGTATCACTTGCCGTCTTGATAGGCCTGTAGTGAAATGTTATCATTTTTTCGACCCTTTGATGTGGGTGATCCTTCTCTTTATGTCTGGAGGTCTTTCAAATTTGGTCTCCTCGAGTCTTCTTCTTCTTCTTCTTCTTTTAATACATCAGAGGTTCTCTTTTGCAGGTGGCAGTCTAAAAGAGATTTTGTCTTTTCTCGGAGGTGGTTTCATGGTCAAGACGGAACATATAGTGAGGATCCTGAGCTTTCTCTCTATTAAATTCATCTGTATTATATCCAAAAATCATTCTTCTTTGAGACAGCTCTCTAATAATCTCTGCTTCATCTTTTGTTTTGTTAATAAGTAAGATCAATATGCCTGAATCAGTTCATTTGCTTAAATTTGCTGTCCCTATTATTTTAGAACCTTACACCTCAAAATATTGCAAGTATGGTGTACTTATGCAAATTTTGTAGAAATTATAAGCAGAGAATTTGTGAAGGATTAGAGCTTGCATTATCCGAGAATCAGACCTTGCCCTTTATATAGTTTGAGTACATTGGCAATACCTGCATATATATTGATATGATGAGTGTCCTGGCAGGGAGTTCCTCGGGCACTGGATAGTGTATATTTGTACTTGTGGTTCTTCCCTTTTGGAAATATTATCTAAAGAAATAGAGAGTTGTAATAATTGTTAGTAGGATAGAATCTATGTTTTCTCAATACCAGGCATACATATCATATGCTGTTCAGCTTGTTTGTGTTATGCTTTCACTGATAGATACTTTGCAACATTTAATGCAGCAATTTTGCATTTCCCAACGGAATACAAAAAGCGGCCTCCAAAAAGTGGATATCGACGTATAAAAATGATCGGTAAGTAACTCCACTTCATAAAATATTTAGTACTGGAAGGTTTATCAAAATAAAATATATTCTGAAGAGCTCGCTTGTTACTAGTATGGTTAGGATGTAGGCTTGATTCAGGGATTGCTATCACCTCGTCCATGCTATTTTCCTACTCATGTGTTTCTACCTTGAGACGATGGGTAGAATACGAGTTAGTGTCATGGAGTGATAAATATTTTAGAGATTTCAGTTACCTTACAAACATTAGTTTGATGCCCGAAGTTCTCAAGCACTGGTTCAAGAGACTGAACTTGAGCCCTCAGCTTGATAAACTAAAAAAATTTCTTACTTTATATGTCCCAAAACCACATGTCGCTCGAAAATGAGGGTAGGAGATGAAGTAGGATTTTGATAAAAACCTTAAAGGCTTAAACGAGGTATTTGACATGGCTCGGACTGAAGTCTATTGTGGAAGATGACTGGTCCAGATGCATAAGCCTTTGGAATATGTTTTGTATATCTGGAAATATTTATAATCTGGGTATTTATCCTAAACATCCCGCCAATCCCAATTCAGTGCAGCTCAGCTAGATTTTTGTCGTCTGGAAATTCATCTCCTTTGAGTAATTAATGATTTCTTTAATCCAGATGGATATGAGATAATTTAGCTTCAAAATGTGTGTTGGATGTCATCTAAAAGGTCAAGGATAATCGTGGTAACCTAAGAGATCATACTTATAACACGTGGAACACAGCAATACTTGTGCAGGGAGGGGGAAACAGGAAACAGCTGACTTTACTAGGATCAGGCATCTCGGGGATTACTGCAGCACCAGGATTTATAACCTGTTTTTATACATATTTTTTAGGTGACTAACATTGCATTAATCACCAGTCAATTAAAAAACAAGCCAACAACCACTGCCAGCTTGTTAAATTAGGTCTTAAGCCTAACTCACACCCCAAAAGCTAGCTTAAAGGGAGGAGGATTGCCCAAGCCTTATAAGGAGTCCACCCATCTCATTAACCACCAATGTGGGACTTTTTGCTTTAACACCCCACCTCACGCCCAGTGCTTAGCATCTGGTGCGTGGGCATTTTTTGGGCATTTTTTTATTTTTCTTTTTTGGCCCCAACATCAGGTGAGATGGGCCCTGCTCTGATACCATATTGAAGTGTGTGACCATCTCATCTAAAAGCTTAAGCTTTTAGAGAGAGCACACTTTTATTATTTGATTATATTCTTAACACGTCCCCTCACGTGTGGGCCTGATTCTTTTTTCATGGGCCAAACACGTGGAAATTCTTTGATTGGGTGGCGGTGAGATTCGATCACAGGACCTCTGCCTGCTCTGATACCATGTTAAAATAAGGAGTCCACCCATATCATTAACCACCAATGTGGGACTTTTTGCTTTAACACCCCACCTCACGCCCAGTGCTTAGCATCTGGTGCGTGGGCAATTTTTGGGCAATTTTTGACCCACCTCACGCCCAGTGCTTAGCATCTGGTGTGTGGGCATTTTTTGGGTAATTTTTGATTATTTTTTTGGTCCCCAACATCGGGTGAGATAGGCCCTGCTCTGATACCATGTTAAATTAGGTCTTATAACCTCCATGAAATAACTAACAGCCTATTGAGGTTTCCACCTAGGTGCTAGAATGGTTACAGCAGCCAAGACTGAATTGAAGTTCTCACACCAAGTGGTGCTCTAACATTTTACCAGAGAAGGCAATATTCCTAGTGATCCTATCCACATCAACATATTTTTGCTAAAAAAAATTCTTTGATTTTTCTCTATCCATATGGCATAGACTGTCTCAGCATAGACCATTTTAAATATTTGAGCTCTATGAGTCTTCCCTTTTGCACTCTTGATGATCTACTGTTAGATGATGATCCCATATTCTACCAATACCAAACTGTAGATGCATCCATTACAGAATGTTAGCCCATAGCTGCCTGGTGAATTGACTTTGCACAAACAGATGGTCCCTTGTTTCTTCTTCCATTGACGTGCAGCACACACTGAGGATCTACACTGTAGCCCCATTTGAGCAATTTGTCCTTGGTTAACATTTTTGCTTGTACCTGTAACGACATTGTAACATATTCTTATACATGTTAACCCATTCTTCTGCTTCTCAATATGTGCAACACTACTAACCTCAAGTACAGTCCACTTTTTAATTTTAGATTCATGAGCTGTTCCTTTTTCAAATGTTTACCTTGCATGAAGTGCTTCAAAATTTATGTTGGGCCACAATGACACAATTTCGTCTCTTTGTTTGGCTTTCTCAGTGTGTCCTAATGTTCGTTTATACAGATCTTCAGGTAGCTATACATCTTCTGTTTATAACTTATCCATATTACTTTGGATTCCTTCCTCCTTGGTTATGTTTTTCTTAAGAAATTATGCTATATTCTTTCTCAAAAGAAATTATGCTATATTACCTATCAAAATTATTTGTGGTATAGTGAGGTTCTATTGACACTGTTTTACTTTTACTTAAAGTTTTCCTTAGTGGTAGATCTGTGAGAATGGTGTCTGCCAAACTTCACTTTCTTATGTAGTATGCTGTCGATGATCATGAACCTTAGTTTTCTGTAATTGGTTTGTGCATTTATATAGCCGTATATGCTTCTACTTCAAGCTACTAATTAGATCCTGATGCATGCCGCATGAGTACCATTGTTCTTGCTACAGGTCGCAAGACATTGTTGATATCATGGAAATTTTATGAGATTGATGTTAGCATATAAGAGATTATTCATTCTTAAGCATTGCTGATTGGTCCTGACTAAACTATGTTGAATTGTAGCTTGTTCTTGGGAGATCAGCAATATAGGCACTTCCTCCTCATTAAAGCCTGCCAGATGCCTTGTGACACTGATTCTGGAGATACGTTCTAAGGCCTGGTTTAAGTGGAAGAATAATGAGTTCTGTAAATTTGAGAGAACACTTCCTTTTGGAATGTTGAGTCAAGTGGCAGGTTGGTCAATTTGATTACCTATGTTTTCTGGAAGCTCATGCCTTGTGTTAGAAAGCCTAAATTCACAATACATTGTATCCTTTTAGTTTCCGGAATTATCCTCCCCTCTACCCATCCCCAGAAAATGGACAAAAGAACCATAACCTTCATCTCTAGGTCGTAGAACATATTCTTTTTGGCATTGATGATGCGGCGTTGTTTTCTTCTGTTCTCTGTTTCTACTTCGCGTGTTGAGTGAAAGTTGAGAGTAATGCCTCTGATTTTGCTCTTACATTATGTAACCGGAGCTTATGTGGTCTGCTGAACTCTGCCTCTTTATTTTCCTTTCTTAAGCAGTGAAAGATTAATTCTCTCTTTCTACCTCACTTTCCAGTTAAGATTTTTTTTCACTAATCAATGTATAGTTTCTTCTTTCCTATACCTGTGAGTTGTTATGTTCTTCCTTGCTTCCTTTATCATTGGCCAGAAAGTGTGGACCACTTAAATCACTTGCATTTCCTTTGTAATCTGACGGTAGTAGTGAACCAAAAGTTCCTTTGACTCTTGTTCCCTTTAACACTGTATTCTGATTTTCTTCCAACTTTCTCGAAGGTTGTGAGGGGCAGTTATTTACCCTCCCCTTCCTCCATGAACTAACAGTTATTTTGTGTTTGGCTCCTTCAAATTTACACCTTAACCTGTGTTGATCATCTTCGCGTATTTCCAGAAAGATTTTTCTTCCATTAAAGTCACCATACAATAATTCTGAAGTCAGAATGGCTAGACCATGCAACCTTCTTTATATCACAGCTCATTGCAGTGGTGATTTTTGCCCGTCTTTATGTTTTATTATTTGTGTAGGTTTGAAGGAATATATTGGAGCAAATCCAGCACTTACATTTGAATCATCCACTGTAGTTGTTCCGTCAAAAACATCTGGTGTTTCTATATCAAGCAATGAGCTTGAGGATGCAATGGGGTCAGATGAATTCTATGATGCAATAGGTACCGATTCGTCATCATCAGATGAAGATAGTGGTGATGAAGTATCTAGTAAGCAGGTTTGTTGTTTCTCGTGTTCCTTTATCAAAAGCACTGCAATAGTTCCGGAAACTGTCTTGTTCAATTACCTTGCCTTTGAACCCTTTATATGTTTTTTTAACTCTTTATTTACCTCTGACAGGAAAAAAAGGTTAAGCTAAAAAATGTTTCATGGGCCATAGCAAGCTTGGCCTTAAAGAAGACATCGGGTAACTAAATTCATTGTCACCTTTCTTGCCTTGGTATATGTGGAAGCATCTCTGTAGCATTTCAATTTGTAATCCTGTATCTCCATCATCAGTTACTCTAAATACTAAGCAGATCATGAATGATTTACTTGAGATGGTATTTATGAAGAACATTAGTCCTCTTCAAAACCAATTAAAATTAAACACAAGAATTGCTTACTCAAAACAATCTCCAAAATAGGGGCCTAACATTGCCAACAGTGCTCTCTGTGAAAAAGAAAGTAAAGATGTGAACCATCTCTTCTTCCGCTGCAGTTTCACCACCCAACTTTGGAGTGTAATGTTCAGTGTTTTGTTACTTAGTTGAGGAATGCCTAGAACAGCCAAGCACTCCTCCTATGCCAGTACAGGAAAGGTTAAGGAAAGACTTCAACCTTGGTTTGGATCACAATCCCTATGACACTATGGTGGTCCATCTGGAAGGAAAGAGATGGAAGAAACAAACATGGAGCCATGACAACTGTATAGTTTAGATGTATCTCTTCTATCTGGATCCGTGATTACTGTAAAGTTTAGATGTATCTCTCTATTATCCTTTGGTGCAACATGGCTGTAGTAACTGATGTAACTCATAGATGCCAATTGATTTTTTGAGCTCTTTCTTTTAAAAAAAAAAAAGAAATTTATTTTTGAGCTCAGTACATAATATGTGATTTGAGGCATAGTTGTTATTGTGGTACTGTACAATATTGGATGTAGCTAATCTCTTGGTGTAATAACATGCACTTATTGCTGAATATCAATAAAACTACCTTTACCTATCAAAAGAACACAAAAGTATTGTTTTATTATAACCTAGAAGGTTTGAATGTTTAATGTAGAGGTCTGCAAAGAAAGTAGACACCTTGCATAAATCCCTTTCGCCACTATGTACCATTTTTCTGGAGTAGGGAGTGGGTGGTATGAGGTCACTTTTATGTACATTCAGGTGTAGGGAAATTGTTTACAGTCTTTAGATGATACTGCGTTTTATCCTTTTCCACTTTAAAGTCTCTTAAACAACTTCATTAAAAAAAATTGTCTTGCATGCAGCACCAGACACTAGTAAGGAACTAAATCCCGATGTACCTTCATTAACTCTTGATCCAAGTCAGTTTCATGGTACCATGCGGCATGCGAAGGGTGAGGGTGACTCTGATTGCTGGTCTTCGCCAAGTGGTTCTGGTTTCATGATAAGAGGGAAGACATACTTGAAAGACAGTACGAAGGTAGCTTTTAATTCTTGATTCCAAATATTTGGATCAAGTTTTCACATGTTCCTGAATATTTTTTTCCAGCTTTCTAATTCCTGCTTCTCTTTCGTTAGCTAATTAATCACAAGAGTCGCCTATTTAGCAGTTTTGAGTGTAAAGAAAAGAAAAAAGACCAAGGGTTTTATTGACTCATAAAAAATTGTGCCTATGGACAATTTGTTTGTTTTTATTTATTGCTGATAACCAAGGCCGTCACATCTTTTAAACTCCTTGCTTACCTCGTAGTTTAGGTCATGCAATTAAGCTGGATAGAAATTATAATCATAGTAATTGCATCTTTTGTAGGTTACTGGTGGAGATCCTCTGCTGAAGCTTATTGCTGTTGACTGGTTCAAGGTGGATGAATGCATCACAAATATTGCTCTTCATCCTAAGTGTCTTGTTCAGGTAATGAAGAATCACTTAGTACCTGACTGCACTTTGTTTATCCTCTAGAAAAAGATGAAAAGTCGTTTTGTTAGTCAAACTTAATAAAGTGAACAAAAGATAATATACTTCAAGTCAATGCACTATCTAAATTTTTCTGAATCTTGCTGAGAGGATAATGGATATATTGTTTCTAATTATCTCCTAAACGAAAGATGCAATCCAATAGCTCCATTTAAGATAGGTCAGGTCAGATACCTGACCTTTTGAAGCAAACCATTTATGTGATTATTGAAATTATATTTATAGAAAACACTGCCTGTAGACGTGCTTGTCGTCACCTTTTGTCTCTTTGAAGTCATTGCAAACTTTGTTGTATGATATAGAACTTTGTAAAGTTTTACATATCAATTTAAAGGAAAAGAAACAGAAAATACATGAAAATGATAATGCAAGAACTTCACTTTTTCTAGCTTTTTATATTTAGTCATGAACTCGTGATTATAAGCATTGCCGTATGCATCCTAAGATTGTTATTACGATAGTCTCTTTCACCACACAAAGTACCACAATGAAGGGGGGAATGGATCTTAGCTTTTAACTAGTTATGGTGGCTTCTTTTCTGCCGATATTTTACCTCCGAGTTACCCGAGGTATTTTCTACCCTTTCACTAGTTTCTCTCCTTCTAAACATCTTTCTAATATCACGATCAATGTCAAACTTCTGGAGACCTTTATGGTACGGGAGGAGTTGTCCATAATTGTGTCTCACGGTATTTTTTGTTCAATCAACTTTATGTCTCTGGAATGAGGTGTGGATTGGAGAAGACAGTCTTAGAAACTCCTTTTCACATCTTTACACTTTGAGTACGCAAAGGAATGTCTCTGTATCCCAAGCTTGGAGTGAGCAGGGATGGGACCTTGTTTTTAGAAGACTAAATGACTGGGAAATTGGGGAAGTTGCTAACCTATTGGGAGTACTAAACTCACACCCTGCTTTATCTATGAGGCCTAACAAACCTAGATGGAAATTACATAACAAGGGTGTGTTCGCAGTGAAATCATGTTACTGGAATCTTAACACAAGGCAGTCAATGGTAGACATTTGGCCTTGGAAGTTAATCTGGAAGACCAAATACCCCCCAAAGGTATTTTTTTTTGTTGGTTGGTTTGTAGAAAGGCTTGTTCAACACATGAGGCCTTGCAGAAAAGGGGATGGCAATTTTGTTCAAAATGTGTCATGTGTGAACAGGAAACAGAAGTCAATGACCATATGTTCCTTCATTGTAAGGCAG
>JAJOOO010008797.1:0-23461 GCA_029582685.1 Solanum piurae
GTTTTCATTTTTTCCGGGAAAAATTCCGACCTCCAGAGGTCGGAATTTGGTTTTCCCGCTTTATTTTGCATAAAAACCGACTAGTTGTAAATACCGACCTCCATTTGAGGTCGGAAATTTTTAGGTCGGTATTCACTGGTTTTTTAGTAGGTGTTATGTTTAGCATTCCACTCACATACTCGTACATTCAATGTACTTATGTCAGTTGGCCCGCATCGTTTCATAATACAGACACAGGTAACCAGGATCAGCATACAGCACCTCGTTGATCTAGTTGAGCACTCAGAGTCCGTTGGTGAGCCTCCTTGCTTTCCGGAGGGCTCCTTTTTACATTGCTTTCTAGTTTTCAGTTGTTAGGATGATCGGGGGTCTTGTTCTGACATCTCTCTTTGTTTTAGAGGCCGGCTTCATAGACATATAGTTATAGTTCTTTAGTCTTATTTATTTCAGTTGTATACGTTTAAGATTTGAGTTGCCATTTTTGGCTAAGTTATTATCTCTTAAGTTATTGCATGAGTTATATTTCTTATGTTTAAGTCTTCCACTGAGTAAGTAAATCAGGCCAAGCGTTCGCTTGGGGCCATCAATGGTTCTCGAGTGCCAGTCCTGCCCAGGGTGTAGGCTCGGGGCGTGACATTATAGTCAACAAAGGGTAGCATGAGCAAGTGTTTTTTGCGTCTTATCTGAAAAGTAATGGCATTTTCAAGAAGTCACAACCCTTTGGAAAAGTCACAACTTATTAAAAAAGTCACAACTATTTGGAAAAGTCACAACTCTTTGAAAAAGTCACAATTCAACAAAAAATCACAACCCTTTGAAAAAAGTCACAACTTATCAGAAAAGTCACAACTCATCGAAAAAGTCACAACCTAAGTTAGGAATATTATAGTAATTTAACATTCAAGTTAGGAGTTCATGCTTTTAAGGTAATAGATATATAAATATATATTACGATAGATAAATTTAATAAATGATATAATTATGAACAAAAGAATAAAGTTTAGAAATAAACTAAATTCCAGAAATAAGTATAATTCATTTTTATTTATACAAAATTAAAATAAAAAATAAATAATAAATAATGATATTAGGTAAAGTGGCAAGCTATTAAAAAGTTACGTAATAATGAAAGGTTATAATTACTGATAATAATAAAATTAGTAAACAAGTTATAAATTATAATGAAATAAATTTGAAGGACACGCCTTTCTTTTAGATAAGAATTTTTTTTTTAGTTATAACGAACAAAGTTTTAAATTATATAAATAACGTAACTAAAATCTCAATAAATAAAGAATTCATTGAACATTAAAATATAAAAAATTAAGTAACTTAAATTTAAACTCAACATTTTATGTATTAAAATAAAATATGAAAAAACTCAATTGCTTAATTAGAGTAACACACCCAAACAAAAATATTCAAAGATAAACTAGCGAAAAGTACAGAATGTTGTAGAAAAAATGTATGAAGAGCGAGGGGAATGGGGGGGGGGGGGATAATACGTTGAAAATATAATGAAGTGATTAGATAATATTATTGTCCATGAATTTTAAATTGAAGAGATGTGAACAATAAAATAGATTTGATTTTTTATATTAATAAGAAGAGCATTTGACAATTATATATTGGAAAAATTAGCAAACTAGTCACAATCTTTAACATAATTATTAAAAATATCTACACTTTAAAATAATTATTAAAAATGTTAATATGTCAATATTTTAGAAATTAAATTGAATCCTAATATAATTAATCTTCTTTCCTTTTATTTCATAAATTAGGCCATTATTTATTTCACTATCCGGTAAAAAAAAAAAAAATCATCACCCACTTACCCCTCTTTCTAGGTTTTACCCAAACTCACTCATTTCTCTCTCTTCTCTTTTTCACCATTGTTATCTCCTTTCTTTGTTAAAAAAATCAACTCTTCAAATTTCCTACACTTTGTTTAACAAATCTCACAATTAATTCAAAAGATTCTTCACCCATTGCTAAAGTAAATTCGAAGTCAACGAGTATTTTGTGAAGTTTCTTGTGATTTTGTTTTCATATTCACCAAGTATTTTGTATTTCGTATTTTTCGTCTTTTAATTAGTATTGTTTGATTTTTTTGTGAGTTTGTTTTCATATTCACCAAGTATTTTGTGAGATTATCCTCTTTTATGTATTTCAAATTTTTCGTCTTTTAAGCAATTTTGTTCGATTTTTTTGTAATTTTGTTTTCATATTTGAGATTTAGTAGATTGTAGAAATCTACATTGACATTTATACATCATATATTGTTTGACTTTTTATACATTCATATTTAATAATTTCAAATTTTGCTTATAGGGTTACTTATCTACAAGTGAATACGGATTTTCATATTTGAATTTGGTGAACAAAAAATAAAAAAAAAGGAACATAGCAGACGAAGAAGAAGAAGAAAGAGAGAGTCAGAGAAAAAGGTTGCAAAAATTGTATTCATACCAGAATTGTATTCATATTAATTTTGTTTGTCAATTATTATTTTTTTACTCAGCATTTGTATTTGTATTAAGAACATTGTATTTCTTTTTTAGTTTGTAGTCATTCCAATAGGTATGCCAAATGAATTTGTATTTCTTAAGCTTGTATTCTATTTTTTTTCATAGTTAATTTGTATTCTTTTTAAAATATTGTATCCTTCCTCAACATATTGTATTATTTTCGCTATGTATGCTTCTTCTTTCTTTTTTTTAGAATCTTGTATCCCTATTTCTTTCATAGTTGATTTGTATTTATTTTTTTGAAATATTGTATCATTTCTCAACAAATTGTATTATTTCCACTATGTATGCTATTTAATTTTTTTCCAGAATCATGTATCCTTTCATAAATCATATTCATATGTGATTGGATTGTATTGAGATACAATCATGTTTACAATTTCACTTGAATACAATTTTAGTTTTCATTATGAAAGTAATATACTAATTTGAATTTGAATGGTAAAGTAAGTACATAAAATGTAAAAATTATTGGTATACAATTACAAAGAAAACATAATAAAAAATTTCTCTTTTCTGTTACTATTAAATAATTGTATTCTTTTAAATCAAACAAATAAAAATATACATAAATTAAATACATAACAAACTAAAAATATAAATATTGAAAGTGTGATTAAGGGGTCCTATTAAATATCAAAATATTGACATTTTGAAAATTTTCCCTCATATATAAAGCCAAGTGATAAGCTATTAAAAATCAATATTAACAATATAAAACATGATTCATTATCTCCAATCATATAAATTTGATTACTAGGGATTGAGAGTGGGGTGGGGTGGGTAGAGAAGAAGTATATTTCATTAAAGAACATTATAAAAGCAAAAGAAGGGGATCTGCTGAAAATTCTCGCCTACCACGGCATATTGAAAATACATATATAGTTTAACTTTTTTCTAAGATAATATCATTTAACATGTTCAAACAAGACATTTCAATCTAAAATGCTTAGAAATAATATTTTAATATTATCTACACATCGCGCTATACTAGTAAAATAATAATAGTAAAATGATAAGGCAATTCAAATTAAGTTCGAATAATATTTTTATTCATTATTGTGTATATTATTGATGTTAGGCAAACATTAGGTTGTTTCTCATATATTTGTTTTATTTTATTATTCGTATGTATTTCATGTTTATTATATTTGTATATTATTTTTATCTCCTCCTCAAATTGAAAAAATAATGAATTCAGTTGAGACCCACAATTGTGGATTTTGAAGGATGTCTAATACCTTCCCTTCGGAATCTCTTGAACCTTTACCTAGAATCCATTAGTTCGTAGATCATTTAATTAGTTTCCTAGATCAAAATTCTTTTAAATTAAACTGAATTGAATTAATTGATTATTCTTTGAGTTACCACGACATTTCGCCTTATTTGAATAAAGTAGGGATGTAAATAATAGGTACAAAGATTCCACATTAACACATGGAGACCTCTTAAGGCTTTTACAACGTAACCATCCAAATCTAACTCAATGAGCTTTTTGGAACATCCCAGGGAATGGTGAAACCGACAACTCTGTTAGACCACTTTTCACATTTTGGGACTGATAGAATCGATGAAATTTCATTTCAATAGTTGAAACTTTAAAAGATATTGAAAACTACTTTTAACAATTTTGGCCTTTCAAAATCAAGAACTTACATAATTCACAAATTTTTACTCAAAGTTTGAAACCAAATTTTGAAACTCAATCAAAAATAACTCGGGTTGACATTGGGAGCGGTAAAATGACAATTTTATGAAAATTTTCAAAAATAACTTCCGGGTCATTACAGAATTTCACACGTTGGACCCTATATTCTCACAAAAGCTGATGAAAAAAAAAATCTTGACATCTTGGAATATTTTTGAAACTTGAGAAGAACAGTCCATAGCTTGGGCTTAGGATTTTGATAGCAAGTTTCCTTACAATTCATCTTTGGATTGAAAGTTCTCAATTGTAACTATTTTTATCCTTTCTTCATTTACTTGTTTTGTATTGCATGAATTGTAGGTGTGATTGATCATAGAAGAATTGAGATTTTGTGCTAGAAATAGACATTTGATGGGTTGTTGATTTTATTCTTTTGTTTTTGTAATTAATTGAATGTTTTCTCATTTATGAAATGAGCATTTAATTATCTAGTCGATTTTATGCTTAATTGTTTTCCTAATTGATTTGATCACTCTTTGAACTTGCCCATTTACTTTGTTTGAGCTCGAGAGAGTCAATTGAGATTGAAAATTATTGATTGGTGCATAATTTGAGGTGTAATAACTCATATATGGAATGATAGCGAGAGATAATGAATTCATGCAATGCATAGAATTGGACTAATTGTGATTGCTACTTAACTAGGTTCGAAAGAACTAGGTAAGATATATTTACTTACGTTCAAGAGAATCATTGAGATTTTAATGTATACATGATCAAAGACGAAACCGATAGTGAACCTATATATAATATACATGCACCAACAGGTTAATGCTTAGTCTTAGCTAGTTCCAATGTGTCACAATGAACATGCATTAAGTATATTTGTTGTTGCTCCAAGTCAAACCCAATATTATGGTTTTGCATATGGCTGATAAACATATTATGAGATTTTCTATTTTATTCCTTTCCATAACTGAATTTTCCGAGGACGATTGTAGCTCCCACCCCCGTATGCTAATCTATACAAGCACTTATCTTCGTCATCATGTCCTCCTCCATACACTCTACATGTACGAGAGTAGTATGACACTTTGGAATACGTCGATGAATTGGCTGGATAAAAGTAGGGAATTTCTTCTTGGTTAATTACCACATTAACACATGGATAACACTGAATCCAGAATATATTGCTACAAGTTGGTATAGCTTGAGAAGAGGGGAACAAAATAGTAAAAATCAGAAGGTAGACAAAAAGCACAACGTTGTTTGTTGTCATTTTCTATATTTTTGTTAGCTTAATTGGTTGAACTGAAAAGAGATACATGTATATATAGATAGATATTAGCTAGAAGTAGCTTGGTTTAAATTTGAAGTGGAAATAACAATTGTTCATGCAGGTTGAGAATATACTAACTTGCCTTTAACCAAATTTTGCCAAAAGTTTGGTAATTCATGCAAGAAGAAGGTCGTTTGCATGTCAAATTAAACAAGTACCCCTCATATAAATGGGGTATATATGTTTAATATAGGGAAAAGTAGGGGTGTCAATTGGGACGGTTCAGTCAGTTATTTCTAAAAAAATTAGGGATAAGGGTTTGAAAAATACTCCAACTTTGGTTGAATTTGTTGTTGCGATACTAAATTTTCATGAGGACCTATTACCTCCCTAGACTATTTAATACCGTATTTTAAATATATATATTTGCCCACGTGGACATAAAAAATAATGCAAAATTATAAATAGTAATGTGTCCACGTGGGCACATATATACCTTTAAAATACACTATTAAATAGTTCAGGGGTTAAAAAATACGTTATTAAATAGTCTAGGGAGGTAATAGGTCCTCACAAAAGTTTAATATCGCAATAGAAAATCCGACCAAAATTGGGTATTTTTCAGACCCTTATCCCAAAAAATTATATCATCTCAATTTTTTGGGTTTTTATAATGTATAACCAAAATTAGATTTTTTAATTATTCCAATTATATCGATTTTTCTTCGATATCGGTACATTTTGGTTAATTTTCAGTTTTTTTTTTTACTTTTAAAGTATCACCTAAAATTATACTATTATAAAATATATCTTTCGCAAGTATGTTCCTGAAGAAGAACTTCAATTATTCACCAAGATGTCAAAAATGTAAAACCTTGTTACCACATTGTTTGATCTTAAACATTTAATAGGAGTGCTTGCATATGTTTGGTTGTATTGTTTGATTGAGTACCTATTATGCTATTTAAGACTTAGGTTATATTTATTTGAAAAATGTTATAAACTATGAGTATTTATATATTAAATTTCACATATTGTTAATATATAAAATATATTTACATACATGTAAAGTTATTTGGTTCCGTTCGGAATTTTTTCAATTTTTTTATAAATTAAAAAGTCCACCCCAATTGTCCGGGACAGTTATACACTTGAATAAAAGTACACGATTTTATTTAAAAAATAATATAAATCGGTTCGATACAGTTAGATTCGATTGGTTCGATCGATTTTTCATATTCTTTTGACACCGCTAAGAAAAAGTACACAACATACCCTAGAAGCAAACTTATTATGTTATACGCCCCTTACTAATTTTGCCAATACCCTTTCAATCTTAACTATTTACCCTAATGCCCCTATTTTGTTTTTGAAGGCCTCTTTATACATATGAGTAATTTCTGTGATTCTTCTTTTAAAAAATGGAAAATGGCTAAAAATACTCTTAGACTATTCAAAAAGGTCTAAATATATCCCTCATTTATCTATTGGGCTAAAACTACTCCTCAGTTCACTATTTTGGTCCGTCTATAGTCTATACCCTTAAAACTAACAGCCTTTTTAAAACAATTATTATTATTATTATTTATTACATGTCATTTTTTTATTGGATAAATTAATTCCGAACCCATTTAATTTTCTCCTATCCACCCATTCTAGTTTCCCATGACCCAAACCCAAGTAGAAGACCCATTAAAAAAAGTAGATTGATTGATTCTTTTTTCTTTAACCCTAAGTCTCTTTCTTCTTCCCTCTTTTCTTGTTAAAAAATTTCAAGACTACTTTCAGTCAAATGATACAATTTCCACTTGAATACTAACTTGAAGTTGAAGGATTCAAGAAGTATTGATTTTGAAAGTCTTATGTCAAATATAACATAGCAAATTAACAGTCCTAAATTTAAAATAAATTAGTCTTATGTCAAATATAACAACATACATAAATATCATTACTGGCAAGTATTATTGATGTCGAGGTCATTGACAATGAGTTTTTTTGATGCCGAGGTCATTAGCGACGAGTGTTTTTGATGTCGACTTATTGAGATCATTGCGAGCGAGTGTTATTGATAATTTATTAAGTCTAACTAAAAAATAAATGACTTGAAATGTGAAGTCTCAAGTCAATACTACTAAAACAAATGGAACTAAAAATATAGCATAAGTTCTAAATTGGAAACAAGTTAATCTTATATCAAATATAACATAACATACATAAATATGATTCAAGAGAATAGAAAAACTTAAGTCTATAACGTTACTCAACAATTTAATTTAAAAGTTTATTTAGAGCCTGTTTGGAAAGCCACCCTAATAATTGGATTTGGTGTAATTCGGTGTAATTACATTGTCTGTCATGTTTGGTTGGACATGTAATTACTTGGTCAACATGTAATTGGCAGGGATAATTACACTCTCCAATTCACAGGGAGAGGCTGTGAATTGCTGGTAATTACCAGCGGGTTACTTTTGAATTTCTTCTTTTTGTATTTTTATTTTTTTGTTTTAATTTTTTTATTTCTATTATTTTAAGTTCTTTTTTTATTTTTATTACTCTAAAAATTTCTAAAAGTTTATTTTTATTTTATATTATATTTCATTTTCTTCTCATTCTCAACCTTCCTTCACGTGAGTCTATGCAATTTTTTCAAATTATCAATTTCCTTATGCCATGCTTATTTTCTTATTAGCATAATTTTATTAGTATTCTAATTTTTAAATTAAAATAGAATTTATTGTTAAGTAAGGTTATAGACTTACATTTTTCTTTTTTTAATTTTTTTTTAAAAATAAATCATATTTATGTATGCTATGTTGAAATTTGCGATAAGAGTATTATGTTAAATTTTTTGTTTTAAATTTATAACTTATGTTATATTTTCAGTTTCATTTGCTTTAGTAATATTGAATTCACATTGCAAGTCATTTTTTAATTAAACTTGATAGATTATCTTTTTGTCAAATATTTTAATAATTTATGACATTTTATTTATATATTAATCTTTTTATCAAAAATACATTTCACGATGTTCGTAGCAACTTCATACTTTTAGTTTTTATGATCAATTCAATTGAAATATATTAATTTGGAAAAGTTTAAATCAATTATTTTTTCATAATATTAGTTAAGAACATATGTTTATTAATTAATATATTTAAAAAAAATAATATATATCTTAAATATTTAATTTAATATCATTTATAAAGTTTCTTATTTATCTAGTATAAATTTTAAATAATTAATTTTTATTTTTAAAATTTAATATAATTTTATGATTGCTATTGTGCATCCAAACAAAATATGTGTAATTACACGTGACATCCAAATATGATATGTGTAATTACAGTATAATTACACGATAGCAAATAAACAAATCAGTATAATTACTATGCTGATAATTATTATGCTAGTAATTACACCCTTAGGGCCCAGTTGCTTGGATTTACGAGCAGTTTGGTTTGTAGGAGCCATTGAAAATGTGGGGATTGGGAAGGGTTTACGATTTAAGTTTTGGGATTTTGGTGTTGACAGCTTGCAAAGTCCTTTGGCGCCAATTTTTCTCTCTTTCCCACTGAAAATGCAGCGGCAGAAAACTTTACTTTCGTACCTCAAGAAACCTTCGCCGGAAGACCAAAGCTCCGGCGATAACACAATCAATGGCCGGAAATTTCTAAGTAAAAATGCAGTTCCGATAGACCTTAAGGAAGAAATATTGGGAACTGAAACTCCTCCTGAGAAGGTGCCACTCCCCTTCAACAATGGCCATAAGTCTTCTGTTTTCTCTTCTATTAAGCACAAGTTTAGCAGAGAAAAACCACGGTATCACTTTTTGCTTTTACCTATTTGTAAAGTATTTGTTTGCTTATAATTTTGTCTGCTCTGCATGGTCTTATTCATACTAAACATTCTATTACTAAAAGCCTTGTCAAAATTACCTTTGTGAAATTGTTTGATACTATTGCAAATTCTGCTTTAATTGGAGCTACTGTGTGTTACAATTTTTGGCTCTCTTCTAATTAATTAATATAAGCCTGGTCGAAATTATGTAAATTTGCCGATTTACTGCTTTTTTTGTTGTTCCTATTTGCTAATTTCTTTCTGCCTTATCCACTGAAAACAAGGGTTTACATTGCAGTCCTAAAGGTGGTGTTGTTATGCTTCGTTGTTAATATTTTTCAGTTGTTGCAATAACCATGTTCTTAGATTTTGGTTGTGTTTATTTTTTCTTGTGGGTGATGGAATCAGTGGCGGAGCCAGACTTCTAAGCATGGGTGTGCAATTTTTTTAAATAAGTAGTATTTAATGACTCCGAAAAAAAGAGGGTAAAATATAATAGGTAATTAAAAAGGAGTTCAAAAAGACAGCTATAAACGGGATTTGAACTCCCGACCTTAGCAACAATTTCAAAGGCCCTTTCCACTAAGCCAAAGGCTCTTCCAGTGACAAGAGTGTGCAAAATATATTATATATTAAATATTTTATACATTTTGACTTACGTAAACACGTAAGTTTCGGATGAAAGGTGTTCACTTGCACACCCTTTATAGGTTGTAGCTCCGCCCCTGGATGGAATGCACACTGCTTCCTAGCTATTTTGATGGCTATTTATTATGTTGCAGCTGAAATGTTGTCCATCATTTGATTTTATTGTATCTGCGAAATATTCATACCATCTTGTGAGATGGGGTATGCTATTAACTACTTTTTGATGTTGTGTACAGGAATATTGCGAAAGGTGATCCATGTAAGATATCCTCTGTTTGTACAAAAGATGAAGGATCAGACGGATTGGGGAATGCTTCTGTTTCCTTACAATCAGGCACTAATAGAAGTTTTGTTAGTTCTAATGGAAATAGTAATCAAGAGGGTAAAGGATTAGTATCTCTTATTCCAAGTGATGATCATGGTTTTGGGCCAGAAACACCAAGTATGCAACCTTATGTACCTGGATTAAAGCGAGACCAAGACAACATTTGTTCCTCAGGGGATAGGAGTGATTGCTTTTCATTGAATGCAAGCAAGAGGATTAAAAGTCTTAAGGGCTTGAATTTTGAAAGGAAGAACCTTGAGGAGGAGTTTGAAATGACTAGCAAGTTTGAGTGGCTTCATCCATCTCAAATCAAGGATGCGAATGGTAGAAGGCCAGGGGACCCACTCTATGATAAGCAAACACTCTATATTCCTCCTGATGCGTTGAGAAAAATGTCCGCTTCTCAGAAGCAGTACTGGGATGTCAAATGTAAATACATTGACATTGTGCTTTTCTTTAAAGTGGTTAGTTCTGCTTTTCCCTCTTGTATATTCTTCCTTCAAGCTGCTGTATGTCATCAACTTACTGTACAAAAGTGACTTTCCCCTGTAATTTTATGCTTGTTCATTCTTTTTCTTTCTAGTGCAACATGTTTTTGTTGTATGAGCTTTTGCTTTTAGATAGTGTTAAGTGCTGATTTTACTGGCTGATCTCTCCAGAGTTTGAGCAATTGTTTGATCCAAACTAGCCCATAAGTTGTTGTAGCTATTGCTTGATATTTTGCTTCTGCATTGATAGAGCAATCACATTCTGTTTCTTGCTATACAAGGACACTGGATTACCTCTTACTAAAATACAATATCTAGATGTAGAACATTTATTAGGAGGTGATCCTTCCTGCTCAACAACTTTGGATATAAGGCTGTGATTGGTCCAAAGGGTGGGTCACAGACGAATTTCTCGGTTATCGAAAAAAATAAAAATAAATAAATTTAGGTTGTCAAGTGGCTTGTCTTCCCACCATATACCTAGGGATGCCCTTATGAGCCAAGAACGAAGAGTTGGAAGTATGGAGTGAAGTCTTGGAGAGAAGTAAATGGAAACTAACAAGGTGGAAGAGTCAATATCTATCCCTAGGAGGCCAGTTTAAAAAAAGTATCTATCCCTGGGAGGTAGATTGACTCTCATAAAATCAGTTTTGGATGACCTTCCAACTTATATGCTAAGCCTTTTCCCTTTGCCAAAAAGAATTGAAAAGAAACTCAACAAGCTGAGAAGGGTGTTTCTCTAGCAAGGGAATAAAGAGAAGCATGGATACAACTTGGTTAAATGTAAAGAGGTGATAATGAGCAAAACACGAGGGGGTCTAGGCATTAAGAACTTGAGTATCTAGAACACTAGTTTGCTGCAAAAAATGGTTGTGGAGATTCTGTTGTGAAGATATGGCATTATGGAGGAGGTTCATTGCATTGCTGAGAAATATGGCCTATAGAGCAACTGGATAATTGAAGAGGTGAATGACACTTTTGGGTGCTCTGTATGGAAAACTATCAGGAGAATGTGGATTGCTTTCAATGTGAAGGTGACCTTCAGAGCGGGGAATGGTTTGAAGGCTAGTTTCTGGAATGAGATCTGGTTAGAAGATGTGAAATTGAGGATACTTTTCCCTGATGTGTACATTATTTGCCTACAACAGAATGCCACTATAACGTAGATTTGGAGCCCTCAAGGTTGGGACCTTATGTTATAAAGGACTCTAAATGATTGGGAGGTTGGAGGAGTAGCAAAACCTACTACATGCTTTAAACTAATTTTCAGGCATTGCCACAGAGTTCAACAAACCAATTTGGAAATTGCATAGCAGAGGAGTTTTTGCAGTGAAGTCCTGTAACTCGAGAGGAATACGAATCACTCTTTGGCAACAGTTTGGCCCTGGAAATCAATCTAGAAGATAAAGATCCCTTTAAAAGTTGCTTGTTTCACATGGTTGTAATTAGAAGAGCTTGTCCAACCCTTACAAAGAAGAGGTATACAAATTTGGTCAAGGTATTATTTGTGCGGACAAGAGGCTGAAGTTAAAGGACATTTATTTTTGCATTGCATGACAACTACAAATATGTGGAACATGTTCGTTTGTATACTCATGGTAAACTGGACAATGCCCAAAACCACTTTTGAGGTCCCAATACACGGGCAAGGAATTGGAAAGAGAGGATCAAAGGAAGATTGGTGGAAAAATATCCATGCTTGCATTTGGTGGACTCTATGGAAAGAAAGGAATTAGAGATGTTATAAAGAGAAGGTTAGCAGTACACAGAAGATCAAGATGAAATGTCTTGGTCTTTTATATTTTTGGTGTAAGCAAGATTTAGGGGGGAAGTAGATATTTTAGTGGAGTTTATAGACCAACTATAAATTTTTGAAAGTTTGTTTTTGGATTTTGAGTATGAGGCACCCCTTGGGGGTTTGCAAATCTCTCTTCATCAGTTTCTTGATGAGTTCTTTTGTGTGAATACAAAGTTACCTATTTCAAAAAAATCTACCTAAAAAGCAAAATTGGTGACAAAATCCTACATTGTTGAAACTATGTGGGTAATGGAAAAAATAAGTGAAGGGTGGGACGAGTTCTTGCAACACACAAGATTGGTGGTTGATAATGGTGCTAGAATCAAAACCCGGTTAGATTTTTGGAATGGAGATGAGAGTTTCTAGAGTAAATTTCCAAAGCTCTTTAACTGTGTTGTGAACTAGGAGGGATATGCCACACCCCAAAACTTTGGTGGGACGGACCGACGATCAGTGCCTTGACTTATCGAGCAAATCAACCTTACATGATTTATGAAACGTGATACATGCATAAGAGGAAAAATATTGCCTTTTTCCTTCCAAGAAGTACTTTTCTTTCATTATACGTCTTCCTTTCATAAGCCTTTAATATTACATATTCAAAACAAGGATACATGCGTGCAAGATGAGATATTAATGAAAAAGAACTTACCAATACTAGTGTGTATAATACAATGCAAATGGCTACCAATCTGACAGGAGAGGAAGATAGACTAGTATGGAAGGGGGAGAGAGGGGGAGAGTTCACTGTAAAATCAGCATACAGAGAACTCAGGTCTACGGAGGAGCAGCATGCAGGATGACCCTGGAGTATGATCTGGAGAACAGAAATTCCCTACAAGGTGAATTACTTCACATGGCTCTTGGCAAAGCAGGCAGTCTTGACACATGAGAACTTAAACAAGAGGAAACCCAATCTACGTTCTAGTTGCTATCTATGTGAAGAACAGGTGGAGACAGCCAACCATCTCTTTTTACACTGCAA
This sequence comes from Solanum piurae, assembly GCA_029582685.1. NCBI lineage: Eukaryota > Viridiplantae > Streptophyta > Magnoliopsida > Solanales > Solanaceae > Solanum > Solanum piurae. The sequence continues at coordinate 13,540 of JAJOOO010008797.1, forward strand.
ATGGACTGATCAATTGTGGCACATGTTCATCCAAAAGAGGAAGATTAAGTGGACAAAGCCTGGGAGTATTATAGAAGTCCTACAGTGCTGGAACTGCAGGAAAAAATGAGAAGAGATGGAGGATTGTCCCAGCTTGCATTTGGTGGACAATTTGGAAGGAAAGGAATCAAAGATGTTTTGAAGGAAAACAGAACAATATTCAGAAGATAAAGACTAATTGCCTAGGGCTTTATTATTTTTGGTGTAAGCAAGTAGTGATAGGAGATATTGAAAATGTGTTTAAAATTATTGACTGGTTGTAACTAGAAGATCCTAGGAATGATGTAAGTAAAACTTTTTGGAGGGGGACTACACTTTGATGTAGTATACTTGTGGATATATAGAAATAATGTTGCCTTTTTCAAAAAAAATACTAGTGTGTATATGGAACCTCTAAGATATACCTGAGTTTGATCAGGCACATCTAGTTGACGCTAAAAAAAATATGCTATTAGGCACTTTTATTGAGGTTGTCAATTTTAGTCCTTTTTGAATTTTTCAATCTCCAGGGGAGAAATTCTCCGGCTGCTCTGGTCGGAGTTTTTCAATAGATATGGGGAAGATATGATTTTTTTTATAATGTAGGGTTTAAAACCTACGACATTACTATGAGATATTAAGATTTAGAAGTATGGTTCGACTGGATCGAGCGCAACATATATTTAATGAGACAAGTTACTATTAGCATTAACGTCATGAAGTGGTTGGTGTTTGTCTTCAATGTAGCTACGGAAGAAAAGAGGAAGACAATAAAGAGATGGAACATGAAGGACCACTTTTCATAATGAAAGTGGTAGGTACATAAGCTTCATAGCCATTCATAGGGGATTCACATGTATCTGGGATACATAGCAAATCTCCCTCACCTTTCTCCATCTCACTCGCCGCTCTCCCATGTATCTGGTATGATACATATAGATACATGTGTCTAATGTATCTAGTGTGATTCGCATGTATCTGGGATACATGTGAATCTCATTCGCCTCCCTCCCAATCTCGCTCGTCTCTCTCCTTATTTTTGTGTATCTGGTAGCAAAAATACATGTAGCTAAGTGTAAGACACGTAGGAAACTCTTAATTAGTGGTAAGATACGTAATACTTTGAAAGTATATGTGATAATAGTATATATGGTAGTAAAGTATGTCTAATTATGTAGTTTTTCCTTTTTTTTAATAAACAAAATACTTTTCTACTTTTAAATGCTCAGTATTTTTTGAAACATATATTAATTGATAAATCTATTATTGGTAAACAATGAGCCTCATTTTACTTGACCAAAAGTTTTGGGCTCGAGCTCCAAAATGGAAAATTGTCTTTCTTGAAAGCGCTTCTCTCCTTAATGGTCGTTAAGTGCGGGAATCCAAATTAATCGGGGCCCACAATAAAAACATCAAACACCGCATGAAAAAATAAATTTGGGGCCTAAAGATTTTGCTTTAGTTTCTTTGCCCTCTGGTTGGCCCTTTGGACAATACCCTCTCAGCCGACTAAGTAGTGCCCCCAAACACATTTTATGGTTGGCACATTTGGCCCGTTTGAAAAATCATAGCATTAGACTCCTTGCACATAAAGTTCTTTAGGTTTCAAATCATGTTGCATTTTAGTGGAAAACTTATAAAATCATGTATGATCAATTAATGAAGCAAATATCATAGTTCCATAGATATGAGAACATCAAGAAAAACTCATAAAATCTTAACATTCTCTTCCCATTTCATGAACCTTTACTTTTAACATTTTGAAAGCCATAGAATCTTCTAAATTCATGGGAAAACCTTAGCATAATGAAAACATCATTTGGAAGCTTGAAACATGTACATTTTGATCATGCAAAGCATGACTTGTGGGTCTAAATATTTATTAGATGTTGGTGGATTTTCCTACCAATTTTATGACAGGATTTATTTGTGAAAATCCTTTGGAACATGTATTCATTCGTTTTTGATGCTTGGGCAACATATATTTGAATAGTTTTAAGACATTTTGCAATTTATTTTTTGGAGAAAAAACAGGGAACAATAAGTGTTTGGAATGTAATGTGGATCTATTCCTATTAGTTTAAGGGCAATATAGGCAAAGATACTTGCACCGTAAGTGCTAGGATAGATACCCTATCTATGTTTAGACTTGAGAAGAAGAGAATATTTACCTTTGGTGAGTTATAGTTTTGTCTTTATCTGGTTTTTTATACTGCAATAAGTTTATCTGTTTATTTTCCTTCAATTTGAAACAATTGTGCACAAGGCTACTTATATGATATAGTTTTCTCTAAAACATTAATGCTTTTAAAGGGAAAATTTTATGAGTTGTATGAGCTAGATGCTGAAATTGGTCACAAGGAGCTTGATTGGAAAATGACGCAAAGTGGCGTGGGAAAATGTCGACAGGTATGCTGTACTTAGTTCACATGGGATATTTGAAGAGGGAGTTTTGATCATTTTCAGGTTTAGCTTAGTCTTCGGAATCTGATTCATGTACTTATTTTCTTGCTTTTCTTTCAGGTTGGTATATCTGAAAGTGGAATTGATGAAGCTGTTCAGAAGCTCCTAGCGCGAGGGTAAGAGTTAGAAATCTCATTTTCGAGATTTGTATCTTTTTGCAGGGGAACAGGATAACAGCTTTTGCTGCTACCGATCTCGGATTCCTCGTTACTAATGACTCTGCTTGTTTATCTGTAATTAGAATTGCTGATCTGTTTGTTTGTATTAGTCATTTTTTAACAAGTCATCACTCATGGTCATAGCTATGTCACCTTTTCAGCATGACTTATTACTTATTCTTTAGTAACAATTTACAATTGACCACCACCACCACCAACATGCCAGTGTAATCACGTGGGCCTGGGGATAAACAAAGCAAATGAAACAATGGTTGTAGGAAGAAATGAAGAATAAGATACTATGCGAATACTAAATAATACTACTAAATACGGAGAAGATGAGTAGAAGAGACTAGCCCCCTTGCCTTTCCCGCATAAAAGTATGACAACACTCTGCCACCTACTACCTTTCTACCCTATTCCTTGACTTCCATACTTTCATATCTAGGGTCATGTCTTCAGTAAACTAAAGATATGTCATACCTTAGGTGGCTCGGGGAGAACATCCCAGCCCAGATGCACCCTCTTTCTTGGTCTCCGGTCGAGATTCGTCAATGGGAACCTGGTCATGCGATCATCTCCATCACAGAAAGCTAAGAAATCTAGAAAGAGAGAGTCTTTAGAGACAGAACAATTGCGCGGAAAGTTAGAGAAAGATGGAATAGATTGATAATGGAATTGACCACACTGTTGATAATTTCTTATTTAGTGTCGTATTCTCATCTGATGGTATCTTGTCATTTATGTTGAGTTTATCTAACAAATTTGAAGGTACAAAGTTGGACGGATGGAACAGTTGGAAACATCCGAGCAAGCAAAATCTAGAGGCTCTACTTCTGTAAGTGCAGCATGAATTCATTGGGTTTACGTAGTTCTTAAAAATATTTGTAATGCTTGGGGCGGTGAGGTTGGTGATAGTCCTTTAACTGTTCTAAATGTGATAACAAAGCAACAGAAGATACATTGAAGCAATTAATGCATAAAAAAATTCTGAATTTTTATAGTTTTATGGATCTTTTCGTTTAGCGCTCATAATTTCTTCTGTTTCTCCTATGAGCACTACACTCCTCTTTGTTCATCATGGCATTGAGTGATTTGATAATGAGAAATATTGGTTTCAGGTTATTCGTAGAAAACTAGTTCATGTACTCACCCCTTCTACGACAAGTGAGGGTAATATTGGGCCTGATGCAGTTCATCTTCTTGCCGTCAAGGAGGTCAGCATCTTTTTAAATAAAATTGACATTGACATGATAGAGTCTGTTAATTCTACATGGCAGTAGAGTTATCTATTGTAAGTGCAGAGTAAATCTTTGTGCAATCTTATCTTGTTTTCTTTCTCTGGCAAAATGATCAAAAGAAAGCTTTAAAATCTTTTGATGTCCATATGGTTATCCTTGTGTTACAACGTGAGGCTTCAACTGAGGCAGATGATTTAATGTTCTTCTTTCACTATGACATAGACTTGCAATGAGCTGGGGAATGGTTCAACTACATTTGGATTTGCTTTTGTTGATTGTGCTGATCTGAAAGTTTGGGTTGGTTCCATCGACGATGATGCATCTTGTGCAGCTTTGGGGGCTTTGCTGATGCAAGTACGACACTTAAAGATCTAATATATTTCTTGAGTAACTTAATATATGTGTGATTTGTTTGGTTGATAATTGTATGTTGCTCTCTGTTGCATGTGTAGGTGTCACCGAAGGAAGTTATATTCGATGCTAGGGGTACATATTTTTGTTAAATTAGACTTTGGGAGGATTGCTTTGCCCTCTGGAAAAAATTATGTTGAGCCTGACTTCCTTGTCTCACACTCCTCCATTTTAACAGGTTTGTCAAAGGATGCCCAGAAAGCTCTGAAAAAATATTCATCAACAGGTGAGGATTTTCTTGTTTCTTGTAAGTTGTTCACTGTATCATGAAACAGCTGTGATTTTGATAGTTCTATCTTTGATTATCTAAAGCAGTTTGTCCTACCTATCATGTGAAGAATCTGTTTCTTTCTTTGTGTAATGTGAAAGCCTGGATCTTCATAACGTTCCATTTAATTTTTGCCCTGAAAGCCATGTATGTGGTCTTTATCTGTCATTTTATAGTATGCAGTGACAAATTGGCCTAAAGTTGATGTGAAAATATTATGAAAAAACTTAAATTCCTACTTGGTCATTGATGGGACCCATAATACTTTGATTATGTAATTGGAGTGGAATCAGTTAAACATTTAGCAATTTCAATGCTATAACTAACGTCTGCCAATGAAATAGGACCTGGTGGGGAGAAATTTGTAAAGCCTTGTAAAAGTTCTATATTCAATTTGGGTTAATTGCAATCCTAATGACACTTTTAAAATATTTTTGGAGCATTACTGGAGCTACAAAATGATTTGGAGTGTTTGTGAAGATTTCACGAAGAAAAGGCTTCTTTGTATTTCTGAATGATTTTACATTCATGAGACTGGGCACTTATACAATGAGTCCTAAGTCTAAATAAGGAAAGATGATATTGCACAATCAATTATATTTACAATATTAATCAACTTCTGTAATTAAGCTTGGAAATCACTAATCAATCAATCAACACTCCCCTCAAATTGGTGCAACGATGTCTCACATGCTCAACTTGCAAACCAGTGTATGGAAAGTCCGTTAGTTGAGGCCTTTGGCAGACACATCAACTAGCTGCTTTTCACAAGTGACACATGGAATAAACTCAAGACACCACTCATAACTTTTTCTTGAAGTGTCAATCAATTTCATGCTTTGTTTGATCATGCTGAACTGTATTATGAGCTATACTGATTGTAGCCTTGCTGTCACAATACAAAGAAACACATTCCTTTTTTAGACAATCTCAATTCCTCTAGTAGCTTTTGTAACAAAAGTCAGCAAACACCCTTTGTTGTAGCTCTATATTCTGCCTCGGCACTTGTTCTAGCAACTAGACTTTGCTCTGTGCTTCTTCAAGTGATCAGGTTTCCTCCTACGATTGTACAAATCTAGATTAAGACTTACAATAGTTTGATGTCAAAAATGCATTTCTTCATGGAAACTTAAAAGAAGTGGTGTACATGGAGATTCCTCCTGGATTTTATTCTGAACAAAGTCAAGGAAAGGTATCCAGACGGAAGAAATCCTTGTATGGACTGAAGCAATCCCCTAGATCTTGGTTTGACATATTCGGTAAAGTAATATTCGCCTTCGGTTACCCATAACGTAATGCTGATCACACCATTTAATCTTCGAGGACAAAGAATTTTTGAAGAGGGCGGTATTTGATATGATACAATTAGAGTGGGTTTTCATTTCTCATTTCGCTTCCATATTCATTTCATCTGCAATTAGTTTGAAAAGTTGTCCAGGATCAATTAGTTGTCATGTGCGACCCATGTGCGCAGTTAGTTGGCCTTTCCTACAGTTAATTGTAGCTAACTTTCCCTCCCATATTTCATTAAGCATATAAATGAATACTATAGCAATTGTACGCATTTTGTATTGGTGATTCAAAGTCAAGAACTCTTTCCTCTCTAACTCAGTAAGAACTCTTAGGGTTCTCAAGTGATCTGTTCAAGAGCAATTCAATTCATTTGCTCTTTAGGACACTTGTTCTTTGCTTTTTGTTACAGGTCGTATCACTTTTCCACGTTCGGAACCTTCCAAACATCTCAACTCTATTCAAATATATATTTAATCGCTTCAACTAATGACATTGGACTCAATTCTATAATCTAATATGTGGTCTAGGTTAAAGTAAACAAAAAAGTCAATCACGAGCCCACATGGTCAAACAACAGAACCAAGCTCATATCCAGTTTATCGATTACCCCACGAGTCCAAGTTTTTTGAATTCATTTATCAATTCATAATCAATTTTATCATTTCTAGATCTTAGACCAAAAACTCCCAAATTCCACCATAAAATTCCTTACTTTAATGGCTCCCAAGGCCTAGCTCGAGTGGCAAAAGGTGGAGGATTTGTGGCTTAGGTTGCAGGTTCAAACCCTACACCATACAAAGCGAAGTCCGGTATTTAAGTGGAGAAGGGTAGAGGGGCGGGCCCATTATCCACCAAGTTTGGAAGGCTGTGATTGGTCCAAAGGGCGGGTCACAGATGAATTTCTCGGTTATCAAAAAAATTCCTTTAATGGCTAAACTTTGAATAAAAACATGTATAGTTTTCATGGGTTAGTGTAAAATCATTACCTTGAGTTTCTATGATGGTTGCACCCAAGGGTGTGGCCCAGTGGTCAATGAAGTGATTGAGAACCCTGATGTCATGACCTGCCACTTCACAGTTCAAATTTGGCACCGGAATAAGGGAGAAGAATCTAGAGTTGTGGGGAGGTTAGTAGAACACTCTAGAATTCCCTAGACACTTTCAAGAAGGCTATAGAATTCCTTAGACCTTTCCTTAGAATTCTCTAGAATAACTTAGAAGATATCTTGGAAAGCCTTAAAATTCTCTAGACTAGTAGAGAATTCTAGAACATAGACCAAAGTGTAATTATTAAAGGGACTTATAAAGTAAATATTATTTACACTTAGGCCCTTTGGAAGTAGTATAAATAGATGGGGCATTCATTTGTAAGTCATCCAAGAAAGTTGTAAGCAATCTTCCAAGCAATATAAGGCCTTCTTCCAAATTTTTCCAAGTCTTTCTTTGTATTCTCTTAGCAATCTTAAGTTCAAAGGGCTTACTTGAGCTTACAAGATCGTGAAAGATTCGTGAGTAAGTTGTCAAGTGCCGCACGGAACATTAGTGAGACTTTAAGTCCGTGACAATGTGGTATCAGAGCAAAGGTTTGTACTAAGAGAATGGCTAATGAAGGAGACGTAAACGCCACTAGCACCACCAACGTCAGGCTGGACGGAAGAACTGCAAAGGAAAGAAGCACCAAAAGAATAATGAGGAAATGCTGCTCGACCCGACACCACGCGAGGCGCTAACATCTTACCCATCTTCGACCACCGAAGCAAATGACGATGAACGTGGCGAGGAGGCCATTAACGTCACTGCCAGAGAGGAATGAGTCGCAAGGGTTGAAGTGGCGAGGCAGGCCGTGGAGATATTAGGTCGGCGCATGAATGTGGCCGACGGCAAGTTCAAGACTCTTGAGGACTTCACCCTTGAGGAGACCGACAACATCCGCAAGGAGTTTGAGGGACGTCAGCGGGCCTAGTTTGAGATGAAGGAGGCTATCACTTCCTTGGAGTGTCGGCTCATGGAGGCGTTGAGCACGATTGAAACCATGAAGGCCGAGATGAAAGCACTCAAGGAGGGCGTGGAAGTTGGAGGATCGTCGTCGTCCGACCGAGATAGGGAGACTAGATCGAGGCTCCCAAGCCACCTATGTTCAAAGGCATCCGTGACGTGCAAGAGGGGGAGAATTTCCTTTGGCATTTGGAGAATTACTTCAAGTGCAATAGGGTGAAGAGTGATGAGAGTAAGATCAACACCGCTGTGTTGTATCTTACGGAGATGACCATGCTATGGTGGAGGCGTAAAGAGTCGGAAATAGGGAAGGGACTTTGCACCATCAACACTTCGGAGCAATTTCGAGTGGAGTTTAAGAAGGCTTTCTTCCCTAACAACGTCATTTATGAGGCGAAGCGCAAGTTTAGGGAACAACGGGCAACATACGCGCATACGTGACTGAGTTCACTACCCTCACGCTTCAGATTCCTAACCTTATAGATGAAGATATGTTGTTCCACTTCATGGATGGGCTGCAAAAGTGGGCCCGAACGGAGTTGGAACGCCGACAGGTCAGGACTATAGATGAAGCCATCACGCAGGTCGAAGCTTTGACAAAATTCAGGCATGAGATGCCCGACAGAGCCGAAGGAGAGAAGATGATAGGTAGTCATGACCATGGTGGGGAGATCGTGGCAAAGTCGAGGAGCAGCGGCCACATCCCAAGAATCATGATACCTATAAGTCCGATGGCAAGAAGTCTGGACGCCATGGCGACACGGAGAGAAAGGCAGAGACTACCAAAAGAAGTGGTTGCTACATATGCGATGGGCCGCATGGCTATGCAAGGTGCCTTGAACTTAAGAGCCTTGGTGCTATCCTACGAGAGTGGAAGGAGAAAGATGCACATGAACAAGGACAAGGCGCGGAGACGGCGCAATTGGGCTTGATAGGACTATGCGGAGACATCACGAAGCAGCCAGGGAAGCCAAGAGGATACGACGCTCAGTATGTTGACCTCACGATCAATGGAAGACCCGCTTGTGCTATGGTCGATATGGGTGCAGAGGCCAATATCATGACCAAGATGGCAGCGACAAGGTTGGCGCTGAGTTACAGTCCAAGTAACGCCCAACTCAGGATGGTCAATGCACCACCGACTCCCATGTGTGGAGTCGCGCATGGAGTAAGCATCACACTAGGCGAGTGGCAAGGTAAGACCAACTTCACTGTCGCTTCTTTAGACCTCTGCGATATCATTCTAGGGTAGGAGTTCTTCCAAGAGTGCCATGCGGTGATAGACCCTTACCTCCAACGACTTCTAGTCATGGAGCAAGGAGGATTATGTATGGTGCCCCTGGTTAAGGTACTGAAGACGGAAGAACAAGTACGTCTAACGGCCATGCAGCTCATAAGAGGCCCTAAGAAGAAGGCGTCAGCGTTTATAGACACCATTGCAAGTTTGGAAGAAGACAATGGTGCCAAGAAGTCCTTGCCGCCGGTATTAGAGAAGGGTCATAAGGAAAACGAGGTCGTGATGACAAAGAAGCCGCCAAGGCGCGTGCCCCCTAAGAGGAAGTAGATCATAAGACCGAGCTGAAAGCAGTGTTTTGGGAAGCGAGAAGCGGAAAAAAGCGACGAGGGCTCGCTTCACAGAAGCGAGAAGCGAGAAGCGAAGCGCGCTTTTTTTTTAAGTAAAGCGATATTTAGTATAAAAAAAATAAAATATTAAATAACTGAATAGAGGTAATATATTCTTAGATTAAAAGTAAATAGATAGTCAATAATACTCATAAGTCATAACATATAAAGCAAAAAATCAAAAACATAATTAAATCACAAAAGAATCAAACTCCTATTCTTCAACAAGATCCTCAAACTCTTCAAGTGCCATAACCAAGGGTTCTACTTGGTCATCTTCTTCATCATCAGAAGGCTCATCAACAAGGTTTCGACTTGAACTGGAACCTCTAGCTCCTCTTTCATTGCCCCTTTAAGTACTCCCCCTAAAACTATAAATATTCTCCTCAACACCACTTGCCATAGAAACATCACCATAAGTGAGACTTTCTCCTTCATACACTTCTTCATCT
>JAJOOO010008798.1:0-56098 GCA_029582685.1 Solanum piurae
AATATAATTTGTATAACTTTTGTATAATTCAGAATTTGTATAATATAATTTGTATAACTATTTGCACTTCTGATGTTTGTAATTGTATAAATTCGTTATTTCGAGTTTATACAAAAATAACTGAATTATACAAATGTACCCGCGAATTATACAAATCTGCGAATTATACAAATCCGTGAATTATACAAATGAGGCAGCTTAAACTATAGCTACAACCCGTAAATATGCAAACTATAGCTATGGAGCATAATTAAGTTTATTATAATGGCTATTTGTGAAAGTTTTATATAAACTACATAATTAGACATACTTAACTACCATATATACATATTTCACCTATAGTTTAAAAATATTACTCATAATATCACTTTTTGATAATTATATCATATATTTTTAAAAGTTAAATTAGATACAAAAATCTCTTAAATATGGTATTGAATAATTATCTTAAAATTTGAACTCCTTAATTAAAGGTATATTAACAATTCAACGTCCCTCAATCTCCTCTGCCAACATTATCTCTCCCCCCACCCCCCATGTCCTCCACCATTTTTTCTCTTTTCCTTCATCCTCTCAACTCATAATTTTTTCACAATATTTATCAAAAACGATTTTGTGTCATTAGCAAATATATGTCTCTCTCATCAACCTCCCCCAATCTCCTTCGCCAACAATATCTCTCCCTCCCACCTCACATTAAAATTGCACGTTCTTAAATATGATATTGAATAATTATCTTAAAATTTGAACTCCTTAATTAAAGGTATATTAACAACTCAACCTCCCTCAATCTCCTCTGCCAACAATATCTCTCCCCCACCCCTATGTCCTCCGCCATATTTTCTCTTTTCCTTCATCCTCTCAACTCATAATTTTTTCACAATATCTCTCAAAAATGATTTTTGTTTAATTAGGAAGTAGCTTTCTCTCTCATCAACCTCCCCCAATCTCCTCCGCCAACAATATCTCTCCCTCCCACCCCACATTAAAATTGTACGTTATTGACATGCCATTAAATTAAAGCAGACACTCCTGCTGCAAACCATACTACTTGTAATTTATCTTTATTCTTTCTTTCCTCCATTTTACTACCATCACCATTTCTATTTTCCTGTTTAATTTTGGAGTGGGATGTAACAAACTCAGTGTTAAAAGCTCATGATTTTTTCAAAATAACTATAAAAAAGATTTGATTCATCAACAATATATTTAGAGGTTTGTTACTATTCAACCATCATTATTTTTATGTATCGAATGAGTGAGGCTATTTTTCTGCCTCCTTGTGCCCTAGTTCAGGATCTAGGTCTTGAGTACTAGCGATTGTATTGGTGTTTTTTTATCCTATTTTTTATTATTTTTTGTATGAAGAGTGAGGAAAGACGAAGAAGAGTATGAAAAAGTTTTGTAATGAGATGATAGGTCGTATGTTTCATTCATTTTATCTGAGATTATTTTGTCATGTATATAGTCAATATTTCATGTATCTTGTTTTTATTTATTAAATGTATATGTATTTTCTATTAAATATATATGATTTGTTTTATGTCATATATCTGAGCATATTATTTTATGTATAAGAGATCTTTCTGTCGTGATCTAGTATCTCTTTAGTGTATTTGAGACGATTCTGTCATGCATCTGGTCATACTTCAACGAGATCGTTGTAGATAACATTTTTATGAAATTACGATAATCACAAATTTATTGATGGCGCAGTTAGCGATAATGAAGACCCATAAAAGTCGAAACACACATTTATTGATTCAAATTCCATTGAAAAGATTAATATCGAATAATTAGATACATAATTAAGATACATAAACAAGTTTCAAATACATATATCGGCTATATGCTACATGTAACTGGTACATAATTAATACATCTAAGTCACTAAGTATGTATCAGATACACGTATATAGTAGATACACCTAATGAAATGCATCTAATGAAATTAAATGCATGAATTAGATACATACGTCAAATACATTAGTAAAATGCACATATCCTGATCAAGATAATTAATGATTTTGATTTATATAAGATTTTCAAAACAAGGTCCGTATTTTGTTCAAAATCAACAATATACTTTTATCAGATTATTCAACAAAGTAACAATCAATTAGAGTGTGAGAAACACGTTGTTCTCTAAATATGAAAATTGAAAATAAAAAATCTCAAACACATGTATCCTGCTTTGTCAATTCCTTGGATACATGTATCTGTCGAATTAAGATACATGTATCCAACCAACAAAATGTAGTAGAGAAACTGTGAATAGTTGGAATTAAAACCTAAACTAGTGAAATTTATATTGTTTACCTAACCCAATGTAAAATCAATATATCATCAAACAAATCAATGAAGTGAGTGTGTTATTGACTTTTCTTTATGGATTAGTAATTTGAAAAATAGAATCCGAGCATTACGGAGTAACAAGATTGGGTATTCCAAATCCTGCGGAAAGTAGATCACATTCAGATTTACAAGTTGCACACAAAGCAAAGCATTAACACATGCCTACTTGTTGACAATAATGTGAAATAGTAATGCTAAATTGTCAGAAAATTTGATCAGAAATTTAAAAAGTGTATAATATTTTTTTATTTTAAAATAATTTTTTTTTTCATTTTTTTAATTAAAAGGTATTAAAGCTAAAAAAGTTAAAATGTTCAAAAAGGTAAAATAACATAAGTAAAATACTATTATGACCAAATTTTCTGGCCAAAAAGATCTTTCGAATGTGAAATCTCTTTTACTCATTCTAATTTACTTTTTCCTTTTCCTCAATATCATATCTCACTACGTTTACTAGTACTTCTCAAAACAACAATAACTAGAAGCAAGCGCAAATCATTGCTCAATTTAACTCCTTTGTAGTACCTAGGGGGAGGTTTACGGTTTGGATAAAAATTGATTCAAATCGAAAAAAATGAATCAAATAGATAATATAAATTGATTTTATTTGGATTTGGTTTAGTTTTAGATTTTAAAAAACAAATATTATTTGGTTTGATTATGATTTTGTTCATAAAAATCGAAGAAATAATCGAACTGGACCGATAAATTATATACATATATTTTATTATTATACATACATAGTAATATATTATTCTTACAAACAATATTTTATAAAATCTTATAAATGTCAGTCATTCTAATCATTTTTTATTTTGAATGGATTGGTGTTGCTTTTTTCAAGTTTTGAATGAATTACTTCTTTTATTTTTGTGTATGGGTTAATAACAAAATAATCAAATCAAACTGAACCAAAACGATAACAACCACACCGATAAATATATATTGTATTTGGTTTGGTTTGATTTTGGTTTTGATTTTGACCAATAACTGATCTCAATCGACCCATGAACACCCCTAGTAGTACCATATACTCCTTTCGTTCCTATTTACATGTCGTCCTTACTAAAAATATATGTTCCTTAATACTTGTCATTTCATAAAACCAATGCATAAATAACAATATTTCTTCTATTTTACCCTTTAGAGTTATTAGCCTTGAAAATATGAATTTGACAAACATAAAAAAACTAAATAAATAATTCATGTCCTAACTTTTTCAGGTTTATAAGTTTCTGACATAATAATTCTGACATAATAAAAAGACTCATAGTTTATATAACGTATTAACATCACTAAATATTAATTTATTATACATAAGACTTTTCTATAATAGCCAATTTTATTATATTTGTCAAAAATTATTCTTAAGATGTCCACATCGGTAGAGGGATGTGAATTTGGTCTCCTTATATGAATTTAAACAAATCTTCCCTGATGAGCTAGCTTTTGAAGTTGAATTAGGTCCATATATCATATATGTATAATAAATGATATTACAGAGAAGTTTGACTTGCACGCTATTTTTTCAATAATAAGTTTGAATATGTATCCCAACTATAACTAGCTCCTTGTTATTTTCTTTTTCTTTGAAAAGTATAGATTGACCCCGTTATCGTGCTAATTTATGAATGTTAGGTTGTTGTGATTTTGGAACTGACGCATACATACATATTCAAAATTTGAAAGTAGCACTCTATAGTCAATGCTTTACTTATCACTCTATCATTAACTAAGTAACTCTTTCTTTTTAACAACTACGCTAGCTGTCCACATTCAATGTTCCGTCCACCTTTGACTTTCTCACTCACCAGAATGTTTAGTTTTGTTTCCACTCAATTCTTTTTTCATTTTCATGAATAAAATAGCAATATTTAACTACAAAATTAGATATACTGTATCAAAGACTGCGTAGTTAATAGAAAAGTTATATATAAGATCCTCTCGTTGATACATCCTTATCCCCTCTCGGAAACAACCCTCTCCTCTCTGATACATTCCTCACATATGTATTCGGATGTGTACTGATGTATACGAAAGTCTAGTGATGTATTCAGATGTCCTATCCCCTCTCTGATACATCCTTCTCCTCTCGAATACATTCCTTACCTATGTATCCGGATGTCCAGTGATGTATCTAGAAGTCCAGTGATGTATGCAAAATTCATAAATTTTAAGGAATTTTTGTAATTTGAATATAGTAACTCTTAACACTATGAGATTTATATATATTATAATTTAAATTTTTAGTTTGAATTTTATGGGCCCAATTTGCTTTATAATGTCGGCTGAGGCCTGAGAGGCGTCATTTAATATTTGTATATACTCCAAAATATAATACTAGTAGTGTAGTACTTGTAATTAAGTACTCACTTTGTTTTTATTTATATGTCACAATTTTAGATTTCACATCTTTTAAAAAAATTATTTAAGTTTACTATTGTACCCTTATTTAGTATTTTCGTAAAGTCGAGTTTTCAATAAATGAACATAAATTAATATATTTTGATTAATTAATTGACAATGAACATGAATTAATCATTTAGTATTTAATGTTGGTCAAATTCATACTTTCAAAGCTAATAACTCTCAAGGGGAAAATATGAAGAATAATGTCATTTATGCATTGATTTTATGAAATAACAAATATTAAGGATAATCTATTTTTAATAAGACCGACATATAAAAAGGAGCAGATGATGGAGTACTACTTTTACTATATTTCCAAAGAAATTAGCACAACTTCTTAGAAACATTTATCCCATTCAGCTATTCATTACTCCATCCGTTCACTTTTAATTGTTATGTTATATTTTTCGAAAGTTAATTTGACTAATTTTTAAATTTAAATTAGATTACATTAATTTGATATTAAAAAAAAAATAGATATTCAAAAACTATACGAAAAATACTATAAATTATAATTTTTTACATATCAATATGATGAAAAATAACATCATAAAATGTTAGTCAAATTTCTTATAGTTTGACTCTAAAAAAGAAAATCATGACAATTAAAAGTGGACAGATGTAGTAATATTTAATACTTCCTCTCTCCCAATTTAAGTGACACATTTTATTTTTTGAGAGTCAAACAATTTAAATTTAATTGAGAGTTTGCTCATGGAATCTTTAATTTTTTTAAAATTAAAATTATATAGTTGTAAACTACGTAAAAAATACTATGAGTCTCAATAATTGACAATTCAAAATATTTAAAAGATATATGAAAATTTTACGGTAAAGATAAACTTGTTTGAATCTCATAATCTGAAACGTGTCACATAAATTGGATAGAGAGAATATTGTTTTTGTTTAAATTTATTGATCTTATTTTATTTTTATATTTAAAGATTATATGTAAAGTTACAGAAAGAAAGAGTACTATAAATCACAACAATAATTAACAACTTGAAATATTTAAAAACTTTATAAAAATTGAGTTGAGTACTATAAATCACAACAATAATTAACAACTTGAAATATTTAAAAACTTTATAAAAATTGAGTTGACTTTGTATTTCATTTGTGCCATATAAATTAGGATCAAAGAATAATATATGTATATATATTATTTAAATATATACCTTTGTAATATGAATCAATTTCAAACTTTTGTATTTTAAAATTAAATATTTATACTCTACATATTATGAAAATTCGATGCTTACACACTCTTGAGTGATTATGCTAATGATTAAAATATCAAGTACATAAATGGATACTAAATGGTTATTGCGGTCATTTCGTAACTAAGTATATTAAAGTAGTAAATAATATTTTTTTATGAAATTTAAATAAGAAAATACATATTTATCCATGTATTTAATAAAAATAAAGATATTTTTTTCTATAATATACGTCTTTTGAAATTCTTAAATAAGAAACAAACACAAATTACTTGATAAGATGACTAAAATTTTTACATATTCAAAAAAAGAGAATAGTTTCGTATTTGGAAAATCTTAAATATAATGATGTTATTCCTATTTTTTTAAAGACATTTAATCCTCTTATATGATAAAGATCCTTCATAAATGGAACTTCATGTATAATATTTTTTTTTCCAAGTATTACTATGTGGATAATATTATTACTTCTTAAATGATTAATTGATTAATCATGCAACGTGTTCTTCTTTCAATAAAAAGAACAAAGAAAATTATGTATCTTAAATAGGAAACATAATTGATAATGAGATATTTTAAACCTTCAATAACACACTAAAGTTTGTATATAATTATTGCTCTAAATAAAAATTAATAATACATGGTTAGGCAATTGATAAAATTATTTCACGATTTTTTTAATCATAAACACAAGATTCAACCACTTCAATATTAGTAAAAATTAATTAAGAGAATTTTGTGGGTATTTTCCTGGATTATAATTTGATACCTAGGTAAATTCATATGAATAATACTCATTTAAAATCGCAACCATAAATTCTGCAAGTAATTTCCTTGGTAATATATTCCCAGGTAAATTTCTATGAAACATTTCCCATCTAAAATCGCAGCTATAATATCCCTAGCCAAACCTCTAATTGTGAGATTTGGGGTAATACACATGCCTTATGTAAAGCTATTCAAGTTTACTGTAACGATCTTCGTGATTATTTTTTTGGTTTTTGTGTGTTTTTATCCTCCCTCCCCCTTTCAAGACTTTTGATTTGGGTCTCGAGGTTTCCAATTTGATTGGGTGTTTGTTTTAATTAAAGTGTTGACTTAGGTCAATAATTTTTATTTTATTTTTAAAATAAAAATTAGCCCTTCATTGATGATACGTATTAGGATACGTATACTTTGAAGTTTTGGCATACCAAGCTTGTAACTTTGGTTCTTAAGGAGGCACTTGGTAAAAACTAAACCTATACAAAGGCCAACGAAAGTTACTAGCTACGAATCTAAGAAAGTTCAAAAAATAAGGTTGACATTCTTTGTTATTTTTTATCTGAAGGTGGCCAAATCAATTCTATCTAAATTTACAAGGCCCTTAACGAGTTTAGAAAGGTTAATATAGGAGTTGAAGATACGGTTAACATCAGTTGAGAGGTTGATTGAAACAAGTTTGTCAGCATGTTGATTTGCTTCTCTGAGGCAGTGATTAACCGTATATACATGATACTTCTCGGAAATATATCGAGAGTGCATGACCCATGGGGGACTCACGAGGTCCATATACAGACACAAACGATCTCCACGTGTCTGTGCGGACGATCTCAACGCACTATCATAAAATGAAACAATCCCAACACGGATGATTTCCACATGCCCAACTTATAATCATAACATCTCACAATTTCCAGCACAAACGATCTCCACGTGCCCAACTTATACTCAATCTCATGTCAATGCATGTGCATAATATGCTTTCTATAAAAGGGGATGATGATGCATCTCAATCAATCAAATATCGGTATTGTAACGACCTGTTTCCATCGTTATGGAAAAGCCAAGGGGGAAGGAATTTGGGCCAGAAAACTTCTGAGTAATAACTTGGAAATTTCTCGCCTAGGTCAGACTTGGACGAAATCTGAGCCAGGTAAGGTCTAGGGCAATCTGGTAATGGATGGGGGATTTAATTGTGAGTTTGAGCATGTGAGTGGATATCCAAGACGTTAAGAAGCCTGTACGGCTTTACAGAATCGAATTCGAGCGAGTAGAACTCCTGAAACTGATCCTGGAGTGAAATGATAGTTTTAGATCGTCAAAGGTTGAAGGTGTTTTGTGAAATGGGAGATTGGAACTCAAATTCTGAGTTTCTGTCTCCTTGCAAGCCGCCGGGGCGGGATTAATCACGCCAAGGCGGGGCCGCTGTAGCGAGATAGGGCCTGTTGTGGGGGGACAGTCGCGACTTAAACCGGAGAAAAACCCCAATTTCATTATTTTCTGCAAAACTTCGTTCTTAAGAGCTAAGAGATAACCCAGGGCAGTTTCTTATCAGATTCCCATAAATTCTAGCGCTAAAGGTAAGATAATTACTCCCCAAATCCGTATTTTGATTCTTAGAACTTAGAATCTTGGGTAATTATCATTGGAGGAGGGTTTTGGCTTGAAGTTAATGGTGGAAAAATCCCTAGTTGAGCATTAGGATCATAAGTGTGGCTTTAGGTTAATATTTTTGTTATAATCCGGGTAAATTAGACCTTGTTTAGTGATCCTTGCATTAATTGCTTATTTTAGATCAAGAACAACCTGAAAGACTTTGAAAAGGGAAGAGTCAAGTGTCTTAGGAGTATTCAGGCTTGGTTTCGAGGTAGGTGATGGTTCGATTTCCTGTCGTGTGATATATGCCTGTTAATTGCTTCATTGTATGCATGCATGTATGTGAATAGGAAACATGGACCGAATCTAGTGAAATGATTATGTGTAAATAATTACATGCCATGAATCTGTTACTTGATTGTGTAACTATATGCACTAGTCATTATGGGTGTGATTGTGACTGTGGTTGTGTTGACTGGACCGGATGTCACGTTTCGACACATACATTGGATTGGGTGTTACGTTCTGACACATATATTGGACCGAGTGTCACATTCCGACACATGTATATTGGATCATGTGTCACGTTCTGACACATTAACAGTTTGGGTGTGGGTTCCATGAGAGAACCACGTGTGATTATTATATTCATGTCTACCTGTCATTAATATTGGGAAAATGTATCTTGCTCCTGAATTGATAATTGAATTGTGCATCCTGTATATGTGTGCTTACTGTGTTGTAATTACTTGCTTATATTTCGTTGACCGGAGTAGCCGCGTGATCCTACCAGTATACTGTGGTTCGTGTACTGATACTGCACTTGCTCTTTCTTTGTTGAGTACAGGGCATCTTCAGGCGGCTACTGACAGACCTCAGTTAGGAGATCATTGACCGAAACCAGATTCAAGGGTGAGCCAGTTCTTTCAGGCTGCCATGGATCCATCATTGGTTTTAGTCCATTCTTTCGGACTTAGACTAGATGTTTAGACATTTTACTTATGATTAGTTTTTCGAGGTTGCACTCCCTTCTCTTAGACTTGTTGATTGGTAGAGTTTTGGTACAATGACTTTCATGTTTTAGGGGTTGAATTTTCGCGAGGGTTATGTTTGGTTGTTTTGTTAAACTTTCGGAGTTTATAGGAACTCATTATTTAATTTGTCATTTAAACCTGCTTCTGTATCTTAAAATGATTTAGTTCTTAAAATTGCTTAGTCGGGTTGTAGTAGTAGTTCTCCCATTGGAGGGTTAGTGTGGTGCCAATCACGACGGTTTGGGTCGTGACAAAGTTGGTATCAGAGCCCTAGGTTCGTTGATCTCATTGTACCAAAACGAGTCTAGTAGAGTCTTACGGAACGGTACAGAGACGTCTGTACTTTTCTTCGAGAGGCTCTAGGACATTAGGAAATCTCTTTGTCTTCTTCTCCTTTCGTGCTATGACTTGATTCCAATTGGTATCTGGTGATCCAAATTGGTATCTAACCTCCTTCCCTCTTCTGTCCGCAGATGGTTAAAACGCGATACAATGGCGTCAGGCTCGTAGCCCCCATCAACGAGCCAGCTGAGGATCCCGCAACAAGAGGCCACGGTCGAGGCAGGAGTAGAGGAAGAGGAAGGGGCAGAGGCCGAGGAAGGGTAGCACCTGCCAGGAGTGGAGCCCAAGTTGAAAATGTTCCCAGGGAAGAGGCCCCTCCTGCACCCCAAGAAGAGGTAGAAGAGAATATGGAGATCGAAGACGAGGAGGATGTTGGACCAGAAGAGGATGTACAGGCTGAGAATACAAGTCTTCCTCCCTTAGACCTAGTGATATCTTAGCAGATCATGACTTTACTGAAGGGATTGGTCGGCTCTGGAGTCCCTCCCATAGTGCAAGCGGCTCGACCTCCAATCAACCACCTCATTACTGCTATTGTTCCCAAGGTCGATGGAGCATTAGGTACTGATGCCTTCTTCCATCCCCTATTGGGTCCCGTGATTACTGGTGCTGAGCATGAGATGTTGACTAAGTTTCTGAAGCTGAGGCCGCCTGTGTTCCATGGTTCTGAGAGTGAGGATGCTTATGAGTTCATTCTGGATTGCTATGAGAGGCTTCACAAGTTATGCATTGTACACCAGCATGGAGTTGAGTTTGTGACCTTCCAGCTTCAAGGTGAGGCTAAGCAGTGGGTGAAGGCCTATGTGGAATGCAGATTGCCAATCTTTCCCCACTCACTTGGACGCAATTCCATGCTTTGTTCCTGGAGAAGTATGTGCCCCGGACTTTGAGGGATCACAAGAAGGATGAGTTCATGGCCTTGGAGCAGGGTGGAGTGATTGTAGCTTCGTATGAGGCTAAGCTCCATGCCTTGTCCAGATATGCTACACAGTTGGTGACCACATAGAAATAGAGGATTCATTTATTCGTCAAGGGATTGAACCCCGAATTACAGGTATTGTCTGTTCACATGACCTTTGCAGGTAAAAGTTTTAATGAGTTGACAGACTTTGTGAAGAAAGTGGAAGGAGTTCGACGTGATGGGCATGCCAAGGATTTGGCTAAGAAGCCCAAGAGCACAGGTAAATTTCATGGTTTCTACTCCAAAGGTTCAGGTAGGCCGACACTTGCAGCCCGGCCAATTCGGTCAGCCGTGCCCACTTCTACAGTTGGTTACTCGGGAACTCCACAGCAGAATCCTATTCAGGATGGTCAGGGAGCCGCACCTGCGTCTGGCAGCAAACCATTTTTTGACCGCAATTGTTACAATTATGGAGAACCTGGGCATATGAGGAGAGATTGTCCCCATCCGCGCATGTCTGACCCCGTGCAGCAGCAGACCAGAGCAGTGGTACCAACAGGCAACAATAGTAATGGCAGAGGACGTCCACAAGGTGGGCGAGGAGGGAATCAACGAGGCCGTAGAGGCCGAGGAAGTGGTAATACAGGTAGAGGATCAGTGCAACCAGACAAGGAGGTTTCCTGTCGAGATGGCATGGCTCAGTTTTATGCCTTTCCAGGTAAGACCGAGGCTGAGGCATCTGATGCAGTGATCACATGTACTATTCTTGTCTGTGATTGGATGGTTACAGTTTTGTTTGATCCGGGTTCTTCTTATTCATATGTGTCAGTTCAGTTTGCCTTGGGATTTGATGCGGTTTGTGATGTGCTTGATGCCCCCATCCATGTTTCTACCATAGTTAGAGAGTTTTTCATAGTCACCCATGTATATCATGCTTGTCCTATTCTGTTTATGGGTTTTCAGACTTGGGCTGATTTGAATATTATGGATATGACTAAGTTTGATATAATCTTAGGCATGACTTGGTTGTCCCTCTATTATGTTGTGCTTAATTGTAATGCTAAGTCGGTAACTCTAGAGATCTTGGGTAGGGAAGGGTTAGAGTGGGAATGGGTGTACAAGCCTAAGCCAACTAAGGTCATATCTTTTGTTCGGGCTAGGAAACTGGTAGGGCAGGGGTGTTTGGCATATTTGGGATATTGATGCCGAGTCTCCCTCTATTGAGTCTATTCCTGTAGTGTCTAAATTCAAGGAAGTGTTTCCTACCGATTTGCCTGGTATGCCTCCGAATAGGGATATAGATTTCTGCATTGACTTGGAGCCGGGCACTCGCCCCATCTTCATTCCTTCTTATCGCATGGCTCCGGCAGAATTGAGAGAGCTTAAAGCTCAAATCCAGGAGCTTCTTGATAAAGGTTTCATCCATCCTAGTGCTTCCCAGTGGGGTGCTCTTGACTTGTTTGTTAAGAAGAATGATGGTAGTATGATGACGTGCATAGACTATCGACAGTTGAATAGGGTCACCATTCGAAATAAATATTTGTTTCCTCAAATAGATGATCTCTTTGACCAGTTGCAGGGTGCATCAATTTTCTCTAAAATTGACATAGGGTCTGGTTACCATCAACTAAAGAATAGGCCTGATGATGTACCAAAAACAACATTCAGGACCCGCTATGGGCACTATGAGTTCTTAGTGATGTCGTTCAGGTTGACCAATGCGCTTGCAACCTTCACGAGTTTGATGAATGGCGTGTTCAAACCATTTTTGGATTATTTTGTTATCATTTTTATTGATGACATTTTGGTTTATTCGAAGAGTAAGGAAGACCATGCTGATCATCTTCATATTGTTTTGGGTGTCCTTGGAAAATAGAAGTTGTATGCAAAATTTTCCAAGTGTGAGTTCTGGTTGACTTCAGTTGCCTTTTTGGGGAATGTGGTTTCAAAGGAAGAGGTAATGGTAGATCCTAAAAGATAGAAGCAGTCAAGAACTGGGTGCAACCTAGCTCTGTGACTGAAGTTACGAGTTTTGTGGGGGCTCGCCAATAACTATCAATGGTTTGTGAAATTTTTTGCTTCTATCGCCACGCATTTGACAAGGTTGACCCAAAATGAGGTGCCTTTCGAGTAGACTGACAAATGTGAAGAGAGCTTCCAAAAGCTCACGACTCATCTGACCACAACACCTATTCTGGAACTACCGGTAGAAGGTAAAGATTTCATCATTTATTGTAATATTTCACATTCGGGTTTGGGTGCTGTGTTGATGCAGGATAAGAATATCATAGCTTATGCATCGCGGCAGCTGAAAGTGCATGAGAGAAACTACCCGACAAATGACTTGGAGTTGGTAGCGATAGTGTTTGCTCTCAAGATTTGGCGATATTACCTTTATGGTGTCAAGTGTGAGGTGTTTACTGATCATCGTAGTCTACAACATGTATTCACCTAGAAGGACCTAAATATGAGATAACGAAGGTGGATGGAGTTACTCAAGGATTATGATGTTACCATCCGGGTAAGGCTAATGTGGTGGCAGACGCATTGAGCTAGAAGACAGTGAGTATAGGTAGTCTAGCTTGATTTGGTGTGTCCAAACTAGACTACCTCTGGCAAGGCACAAGATGAGGCTCTTGATGCAGGTGGTGTGCTCAGTTTTAAGAGAATAATTTGTGTTCCCCGAGTGGATGAATTGATTCAAAAGATGTTGACAAAATCCCATGGTTCGCAGTATTCCATTCATCCGGGTGTGACCAAGATCTACCGAGATTTGAAACGACTTTATTGGTGGCCTGGCATGAAGAAAGACATAGTTGAGTTTATGGCTAAGTGCCAAAACTGTCAGCAGGTAAAATATGAGTACCAAAGGCCTACATATTTGCTTCAGCGAATGGCAATTCTTGAATAGAAGTGGGAAATGATAGCTTTTGATTTCGTGGTTTGTCTTCCCAAGACCTTGGGGAAGTTTAACTCCATCTGGGTGGTGGTTGACAGACAGACTGACTAAGTCAACCCACTTCATTCTAGTCAGAATAGACTATAATGCCAAGCAGTTGGCTGAGGTTTATGTGAAGGAGATAGTGAGGCTGCATGGGGTGGACCTTTACATCATCTCGGACCGTGGTACGCAGTTCACATCCATGTTTTAGGGAAAATTGCATGAGAAGATGGGCACTCAACTCACTTTTAGCACAACCTTCCACCCACAGACAGATGGGCAGTCATAGAGAACTATTCAAGTGTTGGAGGACATGTTGAGGGCATGTGTGATTGACTTTGGAAGGCATTGGGATAAATTCCTACCTTTGTGTGAGTTCTCCTATAATAACCGTTACCACTCCAGCATAGACATGGCACCGTTCGAGGCATTTTATAGGAGGGGATGTAGATTACTCATAGGGTGGTTTGAGGCTGGAGATGTGAAACCTTTGAGGGTTGATTTGGTGAAAGAAGCTCAGGATAAGGTGAGAAACATCCAAGCTAAGCTTCTAGCATCCCAGAGTTGACAGAAAAAGTATGCAGACTGTAAGGTAAGGGACATGACATTTTAGGCTGGTGAGCAAGTTCTTCTGAAAGTGTCACCCATAAAGGGGGTGATGAGATTCGTCAAGAAGGGCAAACTTAGTCCTCGATACATCAGACCATTTGAGATTCTTGATTGTGTAGGGCCAGTGGCTTATAGGTTGGCTTTACCGCCTAGCCTATCGGGAGTCCATCCAGTGTTCCATGTGCCCATGTTGAAGAAGTATCATGGGGACGGAGATTACTTCATAAGGTGAGACTCAGTTTTTTTAGACAAGGACATTCAATATGAGGAGGAACCGGTTGCAATTCTTGATCGTGATGTACGGAAGCTGAGGACCAAGGAGATAAAGTCCGCAAAAGTTCAATGGAAGCATCATCTAGTTGAGGAAGCTATCTGGGAAACCGAGAAGGACATGCGAGACAAGTATCCCAGTTGTTTGACGATTCAGGTACTACTCTACTTTTTCCTTTGCCGGTTCTCCTAGTTTATCACTCGGGGACGAGTGATGAGTTCCTTGGTATCTATTGTAACAATATGTTTCCGTCATTATGGAAAAGCCAGGGGGGAAGGAATTTGGGCCATAAAACTTTTAAGTAGTAACTTGGAAATTTCTCACCTAGGCCAGACTTGGATGAAATTTGAGTTAGGTGCGGTCTAGGGAAATATGGTAATGGATGCATGATTTAATTATGAGTTTAAGCACGTGAGTGGATATCCAAGACGTTAAGAAGCCTGTAAGACTTTAAGGAATTGAATTCGGATGAGTAGAACTCCTGAAACTGAACTAAGCGTGAAAGGGTAGTTTTAGAACGTCAGAGGTTGAAAGTGTGTTCCAAAATGGGAGCTTGGAACTCAAATTCTGAGTTTCTGTCTCCGTGCAAGTTGTCGGGGCTGGATTAATCCCGCCAGGGCTGGGCCGTTGTGGCGGGACAGTCGCGACTTAAACCGAAGAAAAAACCCAATTTCATTATTTTCTGCAAATCTTCGTTCTTAAGAGCTAAGGGACGACCCAAAGCAGTTTCTTATCAGATTCCCACAAATTCTAGCCCTAAAGGTAAGATAATTACTCCCATAATCCATATTTTGATTCTTAGAACTTAGAATCTTGTTTAATTATCATTAGGTGGGGGGGAGGGTGGGGGGGGGTTGGCCTGAAGTTAATGGAGGGAAAAACCCTAGTTGAACATTAGGATCATGTGTTTGGCCTTGGGTTGATATATTTGTTATAATTCTGGTAAATTAGACCTTGTTTAGTGTTCTTTGCATTAATTTCTTGTTTTAGATCAAGAACAAGTTGAAAGACTCCGGAAAAGGAAGGCTCAAGTGTCTTAGGAGTATTCATGCTTTTATTTTGAGGTATGTGATGGTTTGATTTCCTGTCGTATGATATATGCTTGTTAGTTGCTTCATTGTATGCATGCATGTGTGTGAATTAAGGACCGAATCTAGTGAAATGATTATGTGTAAATAATTACATGCCATGAATCTGTTACTTGACAGTGTGACTATATGCACTATTCATTTTGCGTGTGATTATGACTGTGGTTGTGCTGACTGGATCGGGTGTCACGTTCCGACACATACATTGAATCGAGTGTCACGTACCAACACATATATTGGACCGGTTGTCACATTCTGATACATGTATATTGGATCGGGTGTCACGTTCCGACATACTAATAGTTTGGGTATGGGTTCCATGAGAGAACCACGTGTGATTATTATATTCATGTCTACCTGTCATTGATATTGGGAAAATGTATCTTGCTCCTGAATTGATAATTGAATTGTGCATCCTATATATGTGTGCCTACTGTGTTATAATTACTTGCTTATATTTTGCTGACCGGAGTAGTCGCGTTATCCTACCAGTACACTGTGGTTCGTTTACTGATGCTGCACTTGCTCTTTATTTGTTGAGTACAGGGCATCTTCAGGCGGCTACTGACAAACCTCAGTTAGGAGATCATTGACTGAAACCAAATTCAAGGGTGAGCCAGTTCTTATAGGCTGCCATGGATCCATCATTGGTTTTAGTCCATTCTTTCGGACTCAGATTAGTTGTTCAGACATTTTACTTATGTTTAGTTTTTCGGGGTTGCACCCCCTTCTCTTAGACTTGTTGATTGGTAGAGTTTTGGTACAATGACTTTCAGGTTCTAGGGTTTGAATTTGCGTGAGGGTTATGTTTGGTTGTTTTGGTAAACTTTCGAAGTTTATGGGAACTCATTATTTAGTTTGTCATTCAAACATGCTTCCGTATCGTTAAATGATTTAGTTCTTAAAATTCTTAGTCGGGTTGTAGTAGTGGTTCTCCCACCGGAGTGTTAGTGTGGGTGACAATCACGATGGTCTGGGTCGTGAGAGGTATGATATATAATCACCTCATCTATCACAAATATACGGGTTTAATAAAGAAGACAATCACACAAAAGAAATCAAGTCAATAATACATAAGCTAATGCCCATATGCTTTGGCATTCTCGAATTACAATCCGTCATTCTATAGTAATAAACTTGTAATTTATAACACCGGTACTCATACCAATGTCCGTCACACCATTGGTATGAGACCCCCATCTTTCGCCCTTACCCAATGTCTATTTTTTTAATCTTTAATTAGAAAAACGTTCTTCAACGAAGTCTGAAAGTCTAAACATACCTCAAATGTCAAACATGTGCCACAAATTCTCAAGATTTTCCTTTCCCTTTTGTAAAGCTTCAAGAAATTCACCATCTATCACATATGCATTATTCATAAGTAAACGAGTTCATATACACCTATATTGCTATACCTCCATCCCAAACTGTAACATCCCGCAACTAGAAAGAGCTAGAATTAGAAAGAGTCATTTTTGGAAAGAATGAAAAATCTGGAAATTTGAAAAAATTAAGTTAAGTATGACTTTTGGGTCAAATTCAAACAAAAATTATTCCTATATAAGGATGAGTTATGTGTACTACAAGACACATTAGGAAATATCTTTGAATTATATTTCCAACGCCGCTGAGTTTGCTCAGTTTCGAGTTCATATGAGTGAGATATGCCCATTTGAAGTTGGGTTGTCTAGATAAAAAAAGTCAAAACCGGATTTTAGAAGAGTATTGTGGTCTTTTCACTACCCAATTATTTAATTTTGTTTTTGGTAATTAAGTTGGGGTCTCAGAGATTCAGTTTATGCTATTGAAAAATAAGTTAGGGTTTTAAGAGAAGAGAAAATAAGAGGAGAAAAGAGAAGGAGAAGCAAGGAAATCGCCAAGTCTTGAAGAATTGCTTGTGGATTTCGTCAAGGGGTGATCTATACGAGGTATGTGAGATCAAATAGCATTGGGTTAGTTCACCCACGCGCCAATCATAATTTGATTCAGCGTAATTATGTTCTTGAAAGAAGAGTTTATGAGTTCTTGATGAATATTGTTGAAAGTTTCGTTTGAATCTTGATTGTTGAAGTTGTCGAGAAGTTGTTGAGTTAGATTCATGAAATTAGATGTCGTTTTGAGTAGATTCTTGCATATTTTGATTATGTAGTCGAATCTAAGTGTTTGGGGAAATATCCAATTAAATCTAGAGGGTTTAGAGTTGAGAACCGACCAAGAAAATTCGTCAAAAATTTGGGAAAAGAGGTGGGGCGCCGCTCCACTTAGAGCGCCCCACAAAGTGCTCTGAAGTTTGGCCTCTGGGGCGCCGCACCAGCCATATCACCCCAAGCGGGTTATGGTGCCCCGCGCCACGCAGAGAACCAGGGACACCATGTCTTCTACTTCTTCCCACTTCTTTTTGTACTAGTTCCCTTGAAACGTACCTATGTTTTCTAGCTGATTTCTACACTCTAAGGTTCGTCTAAACAACATAAAATCATCCATAACATGAGATCATGAGCCTTGAATCCATAATTTAATTCAAGAAAAGTTAAGAGTCAAGTCAAGAGAAGTTCATAAGAGTTTTCAAAAAGTCTTTTACAAATGTTTTAACGTTTTAAGACTTGAGTTTTGAGTTGAGTAAAGAGTAAATATTGAAGTTCATTTCTTCAAAAGAGTATATGGGGACTATTTATTCCCAAAGAGTAAAATGTTTTCACATTTAAACAATAAAGGAAACTTTGATTTCCAAAAGAGCCTTTGAGCTAATTTTTCAGTAAAGAGTAAATGCTCTCACAATTAAGCAAGAGAGGAAACTTTATGTTCCAAGATAGCCTTTGAGCTAAGTTTTGAGCAATTATCTCAAACCACAGAAAGAATTTATGTTTTTAAACATAAAAGCTAGTATTATATTTTGGGAATTGTATTGAGCACCGATATGGGGGAGAGTTCAGACAACTCCCAACCCCCATAAGCCATGTAGCCATCATTTGTAGAAAAGGGTCATACTTTTTAGATGATTCCTTAGTGCTTTTTAGCATAGACTAGTGGATCCACTTAGTAGTCAGGTTCTATACCCTCAGCAAGGTAAATGATGGCCCTGGCAGTGCGAGGCAAAATGATGTATCATCACAGTAGCTCTTACATGATGGTTGTCGGTTAGATAAACTCCCAAAGAAGTATTTTCTATTATTATATACACAAAGTTACTTGTATTTTCATATACATCCAGAGTTTATATTGTATCTTTGCATACATACAGAGTTACTATTGTATTTCTAAATACATAGAGTTGATATCCATGTTTTAAAACTTTTCTTTATAATACACTCATTTATACTGCTTTATATTGAAATGAGTTCAGTCCAATTGAGTTGAGTTGAGACCAGGTTGGTTCTTTCAGTTCCTTTCAAGCTTATATCTTGTTTTAGTATTCCCCTCGCATGCTCGTACATTCAATATACTGATGACATTTGGCCTGCATATGATGCAGATACAGGTAACCAGGATCATCATCCAGCGCATCGTTGATTCTAGTTGAGCTTCAGAGTTGTTGGTGATCCTTTTTGCTTCCGGAGGATCCCTTTTATTGCTTTCATTATGTTTAGTCCATTAGGATGTCGTGGGTCTTGTCCCGACGTCCATCTCAGTTGTTAGAGGCTTCATAGACAGTCAGATGTTAGTTCTTATCTTTTCATTTTCATTCTATTATGTTGAGACTTGAGTTGCCACTTTGGACAGTGAATGTTATTTTATTACATTCTTAGTTGTCTTTGAGTTTCAGATTACTTTTAAAGGTACAATATGTTGAGTTAAGTCTTCCGCTGAGTAAGTAAGCCAGACCAAGGGTTCGCTTGGGGCCAATAATGGTTCTTGAGTGCCAGTCCCGCCCAGGGTGTAGGCTCGGAGCGTGACAAACATGGTATTAGAGCCCAGAGTTCAAGAGTCCTAGGGAGTCTATAAAGCCATGTCTGTAGAGTCCTAGTTATCGGTGTGAAGCGCACCACATCTATAATTAGGAGGCTGCGACACTTAGGAACTATCTCACTTCTTTTATACTCATTTCGTGCGATAGAGTGTATCTCTATAAAAGTTTCTTCTAACTCGTGCTTATACATGTCTTTCAGATCATGCCTCCACGAAGAGCTGTCAGAGGTCGTCCGGCTAGAGGAAATGTTGAACCACATGAACAAGGGGTACCTAGTGCACCAGAAGTGCAACCCCAAGGAGAGGTTAGCAATGCTGAATTTCGTGAAGCTATACGGATGCTAAGTCAAGTTGTGACCAATCAAGTTGGACTTAGAGAGAATCAACAATAAGTGGAAGATACTTCAAGGATCCGTGAATTCTTAAGGATGAATCCGCCAAGCTTCACTGGTTCAAGTGTTACTGAGGATCCAGAGAACTTTGTTGAAGAGCTTCAGAAGGTTTTTGAGATCATCCATGTTGCTGATGTTGAGAGGGTGGAACTAGCTGCATACCAAATGGAGGGTATCGCTAGGATCTGGTTTGATCAATGGAAGAAGAACCGAGCTAAGGGTACATCACCTGTGAGTTGGGCTTGTTTTGAGGAGGCCTTTTTGGGGAATTTCTTCTCCCGAGAATTGAGAGAAGGAAAGGTATGAGAGTTCCTCACTCTTAAGAAGAATTCTTTGAGCGTTCATGAGTACAGTCTGAAGTTCACACAACTTTCACGCTATGCTCCAAAGATGGTTGCTGACATGAGGAGCAGGATAAGTTTATTTATTGCTAGGTCATCTCGCCTGTCAAGCAAGAAAGGTAAGGCAGCTATGCTAATAAGGGATATTGACATAACAAGGATAACGATCCATGTGCAACAAGTTGATGAGGACAATGTGAGGGATAGATAAGAGTTTAAGAATAAGAGGGCTAAGACATTAGGGAATGAGTCCGAGCAGCAGAAGAGTAATGCCAACCGGATATCCTTCCAACAGAAACAAAAGGGACGTACTCCATCATCTGCTAGTGCACCTGCACCAAAGAATAAATGTGAGTACAATTGTCAGAATTTTAGAGCTAAACTTGCCTATTCTCAAGGTAGTATTGAACAAGGGGGTAGTATGCCTCCTGCATGTGCTAAGTGTGGTAGGAACCACTCAGGGATGTGTCGTGATGGCTCCACTTGTTGTTTCAAGTGTGGCTAGAATGGTCATTTCATGACAGAGTGTCCAAAGAACAAGCAGGGAAACGGTAATGGGGGTAATAGAGCCCAGTTTTCTTCAGTTGCTCCACCAGACAGAGCTGCATCTAGAGGAGCTACTTCAGGGGAAGACAGAGGAGAAAACCGTCTGTATGCTATCACTAGTCGCCAAAAGCAAGAGGATTCGCCATATGTTGTCGTTGGTATGATCCAAGTCTTTAACTTTGATGTTTATGCTTTGCTAGATCTAGGAGCGAGTTTATCCTTTGTAACTCCTTATATTGTAATGAATTTTGAAGTTATTCCTGCTCATCTTAGTGAGCCCTTTAGTGTTTCTACACATGTTGGTGAGTCTATTTTAGCAGAGAAAGACTATCGTGATTGTACCATTTTCGTTAATCACAAGAGCACCATGGTTGATTTAGTTGAGTTAGATATGGTAGATTTCGATGTTATTCTTAGTATGGACTGGATTTATTCATGTTATGCCTCAGTTGATTGTAGGACTCGAGTCGTCAAGTTCCTGTTTTCTAATGAGCCAGTTATAGAGTGGAAGAGTAGTTCAATAATGTCTAAGGGTCGTTTTATTTCATACCTTAAGGCAAGGATGTTAGTTTCCAAGGGGAGTGTCTATCACTTAGTCCGAGTTAATGAATCTAGTGTTGATATGTCTCCTATTCAGTCAGTTTCAGTAGTAAAAGAGTTTCCATAAATCTTTCCATATGATCTTCCCGGAGTCCCTCCTGAGAGAGAAATAGACTTTGGTAAAGACCTTCTTCCAGATACTCGTCCTATATCTATTCCTCCATATAGGATGCCACCAGTATAGTTAAAAGAGCAGTTGAAAGATCTCTTAGATAAGGATTTTATTCGACCAAGTATCTCACCTTGGGCCGCTCCGGTCTTATTTTTGAGAAAGAATGATGGTTTTCTTAAAATGTGTATAGATTACCGTCAATTGAGCAAGGTTACCATAAAAAATAAGTATTCTCTACCGAGAATTGATGATCTTTTTGATCAACTTCAGGGTGCCACTTGTTTCTCTAAGATAGAGCTCAGATCGGATTACCATCAGTTGAAAGTAAGGGAATGTGATATTCCTAAGACAGTGTTCAAGACCCGTTATGGTCATTATGCATTTTTGGTCATGTCGTTTGGTTTAACTAATGCACCTGCATCGTTCATGGACCTTATGAATAGAGTATTCAAGCCTTATTTAGATATGTTTGTTATCATGTTCATTGATGACATTCTAATCTATTCGAGGAATGAGGAATATCATGCTAGTCATCTCAGAATAGTTCTCCAAACTCTAAAGGATAGAGAGTTGTATGCCAAGTTCTCTAGTGTGAGTTTTGGCTTGAGTCTGTGGCATTTGTAGGCCACATTATTTTCGGTGATGGAATAATAGTTGATACCCAGAAGATAGAGACAGTAAATAATTGGCCTAGACCCACATCTCCAACTGATATTAGGAGTTTCTTGGGATTAGCTGGCTATTATAGAAGGTTCATCGAGGGATTTTCATCCATTTTGTCTCCTTTGACCAAGTTAACTCAGAAAACAGTGAAGTTTCAATGGTCTGAAGCTTGTGAGAAAAGCTTTCAGTAATTGAAAAAGAGGTTGACTACTGCCCCAATATTGACCTTACCAAAAGGTACGCAAGGCTTTGCTATATATTGTGATGCGTACATAGTTGGTTTGGGTTGTGTGTTAATGCAGAATGGCAAAGTTATAGCGTATGCCTCCAGACAGTTGAAAGTTCACGAGAAGAACTATCCAACCCATGACTTAGAGTTGGCTGCCATAGTATTTGCTTTGAAAATATGGCGTCATTATTTGTATGGTGTTCATGTAGATGTATTCACTGATCACAAGAGTATTCAGTATGTGTTTAGTCAGAAAGAGCTTAATCTCAGATAGAGAAGATGGTTACAGTTACTCAAAGATTATGACATCAGTATTCTTTGTCACCCAGGTAAGGCTAATGTTGTTGATGATTCCTTGAGTAGATTATCGATGGGTAGTACCATCCATTTTATGGAAGATAAGAAATAGTTGGCAAAAGATGTGCATAGATTTCCACGATTAGGAGTTCGACTAATGGATTCCAATGAAGGAGGAGTAGTGGTGATGAATGAGGTTGAATAATAAGTTGTTTCAGAGGTGAAAGAAAAACAAGACCAAGATCCTATTTTTCTTGAGTGGAAGGAAAATGTTCGTAAGCAAAAAGCAATGGCTTTTGAACAAGGGGGAGATGGTGTATTGATATATAAAGGTAGATTGTGTGTACCAAGGGTGGATGAACTCCAAGAGAGGATCATGGAGGAAGCTCATATCTCCAGATATTCTATTCATCCGGGTTCCCCAAAGATGTATCGTGACTTGAGAGAAGTTTATTAGTGGAGTAGTATGAAGAAAGGTATTGCTGAGTTCGTTGCCAAATGGCCGAATTGTCAACAAGTTAAAGTAGAACACCAAAGGCCCGGTGGTATGGCTCATTATATAGAACTTCCAGAATGGAAGTGGGAGATGAACAATATGGATTTCATCATAATTTTACCAAGGTCTCGTAGGTAACATGATTCTATTTGGGTGATTGTGGATCGAATAACCAAATCAACCCACTTTTTTGCCGGTAAAGACTACCCATTCAGCAGAGGACTATGCCAAGTTGTATCTTTAAGAGGTAGTTAGACTTCATGGTGTGCCAGTTTTGATTATTTCAGATATAGGTGCACAATTTACTACACAATTCTGGAAATCTTTTCAGAAAGGCTTGGGTTCAAAGGTGAACTTGAGTACTGATTTTCATCCTCAGACCGATGGTCAAGCAGAGCGCACTATTCATACTTTAGAAGATATGTTGAGAGCCTGTGTGATTAATTTCAAGGGTAATTGGGATGATCACCTACCTCTCATCGAGTTTGCTTACAACAATAGTTACCACTCTAGCATCCAAATGGCTCCTTATGAAGCTCTTTATGGGAGAAGATGCAGATCTCATATTGGATGGTTTGAAGTTGGTGAAGCTAGGTTGATAGGACCAGAATTAGTTCATCAAGCTATGGAGAAGGTGAAGGCTATTCAAGATAGGTTGAAAATAGCACAGAGTCGTCAGAAATCCTACACATAGATTAGGAGAAGGGACTTAGAGTTTGAAGTAGATGATTGAGTTTACTTGAAAGTTTCACCCATAAAAGGGTGTTATGATATTTGGTAAGAAGAGGAAGTTGAGTCCCCAGTATATTGGTCCTTTCCAAATATCCAAGAGGATTGTTAATGTAGCTTATGAGTTACAGTTACCACAAGAATTAGCATCAGTTCATCCAATGTTCCACATCTCAATGCTGAAAAAGTGTATGGGCAATCTTTCATTGATTATATCTACTGAAGATATTGGTATCAAGTATAACTTATCTTATGAGGAGATTCCTGTTCAGATTCTAGATCATTAAGTTCACAAGTTGAGAACAAAAGAGGTAGCATCAGTCAAAGTTCTGTGGAGAAATAATTTTTTTGAGGAAACTACTTGGGAAGCTGAGGAGGATATGATGAAGAGATACCCACATCTCTTTGAATCCGGAGAAGTTCCAAATTAAGGTAGTAATCCTTTTCTTGGCATTTTTTTTTTTAGTTGGCATGTTGTAATTGCAATTTTGCTTGTTGGGTGTTTGAGCTCAATGTTAGATGTTACACCCTTTGGAGGCCTCTATGCTCAATCGAATAAGAAAACTCGAAAGGCAAAATAGCCTTTTTCTGCTTTCTAAAGCAAAAGGGGAGTATTGGTCAGAAGTAAAGACCACACTCCATAATTATGGCTCTCAGAAAAAGTATTACATGTTACTGTGTTTTGAGAACAGAGATCTTTTAGCCTACTAAGAGTAATCTCATTCGAGGAAGAATGTTCCCAAGGGGAAGATATTGTAAAATCCTTCTACTAGAAAGAGCTAGAATTAGAAAGACTCATTTTTAGAAAGAATGAAAGATTTGGAAATTTGACAAAATTAAGTTAAGTATGAGTTTTGGATCAACTTCAAACGACCATAACTCCTAGAAAATGATGATTTAGGTGTACTGCAAGATATCGTAGGAAATATATTTGAATTATCTTTCAAATGCCACCGAGTTTGCTCAGTTTCGAGTTCATATGAGTGAGATATGCCCATTTCAAGTTGGGCTATCTAGATAAGGAAAGTCAAAAACCGAATTTAGAAGGGTATTGTGGTCTTTTCACTATCCAATTATTTAATTTCGTTTTTGGTAATTAAGTTGGGGTCTCAACTGATGGGATTCAGTTTACTCTATTGAAAAATAAGTTAGGGTTTTAAGAGAAGAGAAAAGAAGAGGAGAAAAGAAGAGTTTATGAGTTCTTGATGAATATTGTTGAAAGTTTCGTTTGAATCTTGACTGTTGAAGTTGTCGAGAAGTTATTGAGTTAGATTCATGAAATTAGATGTCGTTTTGAGTAGATTCTTGTATGTTTTGATTATGTAGTCGAATCTAAGTGTTTGGGGAAAGACCCAATTGAATCTAGAGGGTTTAGAGTTGAAAAACGACCAAGATAATTCGTCAAAAATCTGGGAAAAGGGGTGGGGCGCCGCACCACTTAGAGCACCCCACAAAGTGCTGTGAAGTTTGGCCTCTGGGGCGCCGCGCCAGCTAGAGCTCCCCAAGTCAGTGTCGGAAGTTTTGGGTGTGGCGCCCCGCGCCACTCAGGGCGCCAGGGACGCCAAGTCTTCTACTTCTTACTTCTTTCCATACTAGTTCCCTTGAAACGTACCTATGTTTTCTAGTTGATTTATACAGTCTAAGGTACGTCTAAACAACGTGAAATCATCCATAACATGAGATCATGAGCCTTGAATCCATAATTCAATTCAAGGAAAGTTAAGAGTCAAGTCAAGAGAAGTTCATAAGAGTTATCCTAAAGTCTTTTAGAAATGTTTTAACTTTGTTTTAAGACTTGAGTTTTGAGTTGAGTAAAGAGTAAATATTGAAGTTAATTTCTTCAAAAGAGTATATGGGGACTATGTACTCTCAAAGAGTAAAATGTTTTCACATTTAAACAAGAAATGAAACTTTTATTTCCAAAAGAGCCTTTGAGCTAGTTTTTCAGTAAAGAGTAAATGCTTTCACAATTAAGCAAGAGAGGAAACTTTGTTTTCCAAGATAGACTTTGATCTAAGTTTTGAGCAATTATCTCAAACCATAGAAAGAAGTTATGTTTTTAAACATAAGAGCTAATATTATATTTTGGGAGTAGTATTGAGCACCAATATGGGGGAGAGTTCAGACAACTCCCAGCCCCCATAAACCATGTAGCCATCATGGGTAGAAAAGGGTC
This sequence comes from Solanum piurae, assembly GCA_029582685.1. Classification (NCBI taxonomy): domain Eukaryota; kingdom Viridiplantae; phylum Streptophyta; class Magnoliopsida; order Solanales; family Solanaceae; genus Solanum; species Solanum piurae. The sequence continues at coordinate 26,016 of JAJOOO010008798.1, forward strand.
ATACTTTTTAGATGATTCCTTAGTGCTTTTTAGCATAGACTAGTGGATACACTTAGTAGTGAGGTTCTATACCCCCGACAAGATATAGAACGGCTCTGGCAGCGTGAGGCAAAATATTGTATCATCATAATAGCTCTTACGAGATGGTTTTTGGTTAGAGAAACTCTCACAGAAGTATTTTGTATTATTATATACACATAGTTACTTGTATTTTCTTATACATCCAGAGTTTATATTGTATCTTTGCATATATACAGATTTACTATTGTTTTTCTAAATACATAGAGTTGATATCCATGTTTTAAAGATTTTCTTTATAATGCACTTATTTATACTGCTTTATATTGAAATGAATTCAGTTGAGTTGAGACCAGGTTTGTTGTTTTAGTTCCTTTCAAGCTTATGTCTTGTTTTAGTATTCCCCTCGCATGCTCGTACATTCAATATACTGATGCCATTTGGCCTGCATCTTTTTATGATGCATGTACAGGTAACCAAGATCAACATCTCAGTACATTTGGTCTGCATCTTTTTATGATGCAGATATATGTAACCAGAATCAACATCCAGCGCATCGTTGATTCTAGTTGAGCTTCAGAGTTGTTGGTGAGCCTCGTTGCTTACGGAGGATCCCTTTTATTTTTTTCATTATGTTTAGTTCATTAGGATGTCGTGGGTCTTGTCTCGACGTCCATCTCAGTTTGTAGAGGCTTCATAGATAGTCAGATGTTAGTTCTTGTCTTTTCATTTTCATTTTATTATGTTAAGACTTGAGTTGCCACTTTGACTAGTGAATGTTATTTTATTACATTCTCAGTTATCTTTGAGTTTCAGATTACTTTTAATGGTACAATATGTTGAGTTAAGTCTTCCGCTTAGTAAATAAGCCAGATCAAGGGTTCGCTTGGGGCCAATAATATTCTTGAGTGCCAGTCCCGCCTAGAATGTAGGCTCGGAGAGTGACACAACCCCAAAAATTGAATCTAGGCTCATAAGGATAATTTGAAATTTTAGTAAAACTATATCACCCATAAATCGTAGAGCACGAATCTATAATTAAGTTCCTAATTTTGATGTTAATTAATATGTCAAGTCTCATGTTTCTAAATTTTAAGCATAGGGTTAAGTCTCAATTCCTTAAAATATCATAAATTTAATTATATTTATGTAATACAGTACACTTAATATTTAATTACATATCTCAATATATCAAAACTTAAATCATTATGTGGCTCAAAAATAGTCAAACCCCCAATTAACTTTTTTTAATACATGAGCCAAGTAGTATACGATATTAAAAGAAATTTAGATTTGGCCCATTAGTTATCAAATAAATTAATTATTTAAAATTTAATCAAATAAATTAATTATTTAAAATTTATACATCAATTAAACAACCGTAGTTAATCGAATAGTCTAAAATTTCCATCTAAAATTTGCGAGAAGAGTTAAAACAGTCCTAGAACTCAAAACGAATTAACGGGTCATTACATCATCTACCACTAAAACAAACGTTCGTCCTTGAACGATAAAAATAATAGAATGTTCTTGAACGCTTACAAACCACTAGGATATCTCTTTTGCATGTATGACTCAGTCTGCCAAGTAGTTTCTTCAATCGGGTAATATTTTCTCTAAACCTTTACTAAACCAATTTCTTTCAACCTCAACTTTCGAACCTGCCTATTCAAGATGGTTACCCGCTCCTTCTCAAAAGTCAAATTCTTATCGAGTGACATTGAATCTCATTGACTCACACAAACACCATCCTAATGATACTACTTTAATATTGAAATATGAAATATATGATGAACATACAACAAACCAAGAGGAAAATCCAATTTGTAAGTTACCTAACCAATAGAATAAACAATCTTGAAAAAGGACAATTATACCTCAGACTCAACTTACGCTTCTTTCAAAATCTTATCACACCCTTCATGGGTGAATCCTCTAGTAGAACCTGCTCTCCAACCATGAAATTCAAATAACTAATCTTCCAATCTATATAACACATTTTCCTACTCTGAGCCATGAGAAACCTATCCTTAATCAACTTGACCCTATCCAAGGACTCTCTCGATAGATTTGTACCCCACAACCTAACCTCAAATGCATCAAACTAATCAATCAATATCAATATTTTCTACCATACAAAGCCTCGAATGGTGACATCTCAATGCTCGAATGATAACTCTTATTGTATGCAAACTCCGGCAAGGACAAAATTTGGTACTAAAATCCACTCGAGTATCCAACTTTTTCTACATAGACCGCTAGAAATAAAGTGCAGATTGGGTGCCACGATCTGAAATGATAGTAATGAGAACCTCATGCAAGCGAACTATCTCCCGAATGAAGATCCTAACTAACTTCTCCAAATTGTAAGTAGTTTGAACTGGTATGAAATGTGAGGACATGTTTAATCGCTCTAAGATGACCCATATATCATCAAACTTACCCAAAGTATGTGGCAAACCTACCACAAAGTCCATAGCAATAAACTCTCACTTTCACTCAAGTATGGACATACCTTGAGCCACACCTGCAAGATTTTGGTGTTTATACTTCATTTGCCGACAATTTAAACCTCAAGATACAAAATATACTATGTCCATCTTTGTACGACACCATCAGTAATGTTGCTTCAAATCATGATAAATCTTAGTATCCAAGGAATAAAGTATCTCAAATTATGGGCCTCCTCCATGATAGCCCGATCAAATAACATGCTCGAGAAATATACATGTGATCATTTATCCTTAAAATTCCTTCATCATCCAAAATCGCCTCCTTGGCTTCTCCTTGTAACACCTTTTCCAGAATCTCAAACAAATTTTCATCATCAAACTATCGAGTTAGAATATGCTCCAATAAGGACGACCTCACCTCCATGTAAGCCAACACCTTATAAAGTTTTAAAATATCAAGTCTCATAAAGTTATTGGATAAGGATGGGTAAGTCATAGTCAAAATATGCTCTCTCACCTGTAACAAACGTAGGCAATCCATACCATAATTCGACTCAAGGCATCTGCTATCACTTGTTGCCCTTACATTAAAGGATAGTAACCACACAGTTCTTGAGCAACTCTAACCACCTCAACTGTCTCAAATTGAGATTTCTATGATTGAATATATATTGGAGACCAAGATGATCCTTGAACACCTCAATGCACACAATAAAAATAATGCCTTCAATTTTTTTGTGCAAATACTATAACTCCGAACTCTAAGTTATGGTTAACATAGTTCTTCTCATGAACCTCCAACTACCTCTAACATAAAATATCACCTTACCCTTTTACATCAATACACAACCAAGAAAAATATGAGAAGTATCACAATATACAATAAAACCATCTCTCTCCATGAGTAGAGTCAAAATCAAAGTAATAGTCAATAAAACCTCAAGCTTTTATAAAATCACCTTACATTCATCAGATCACTGAGAAATCACATTTGGATCAAACTAGTCAATACAGATGTAATATATGAGAACCCCTCTACAAATCCTCAATAATATTCTACAAGACCTAAGAAACTCTAACTCTCGGTAATGGAAACATGTTTTTCCCAATTATGAACTACCACAATCTCCTTGGGATCCACCATAATACCTTTCTTGAACACTAATGGTCTAAATATGCCATCGAACTAATCAAAACTCACACTTTAAAAACTTGCATAAAGCTTAATCATTTTTAGATTTTAAAGAACAATCCTCAAATGATGCTCGTGATCCTCTCTACTACAGGAGTATACCAATATATCATCAATGAAGATAAGAAAAAAGGAATCCAGGTATGATAGAAACACCCTATGAAGATATAATTGATCTAATACATTTCTTACTCTACAAGTCTTGTTACTGTTCTTTTAGTTCCACGGGAATATTCCAATAAAAACGCTAGAAATAAGCTGAGTGTCCTACTTTAAGCCAATACTAAATTCGATAGCACGACCAGGTGAAAACACTTTAAAGAACTCTTTTACCACTAGAACTGATTCTAAAAGAGATATATTTATACTATTATGATGAACATAATACAAATAGGAGAGACATCACTTCTCTTTTTTTTTTCTCACCATGCGTTACTTCACAAATGAAAATACCTTCCTCGGATAAGTACTGAGACTTTCATGCCACTTTAGTTTAGGAATAATTGACATATCTTACGTTATTGTTTTAGCTTCATAGTTTGAAAATAGATGATAGGGAGAAATTAAATCCATATTCAAAAGAACTAAGCATGCCAATGCGTCATGTACTACCAAGTCAACAACATAAGATCGATGTAATTGATCTACCACTAAGAACTATCTAGAGGTGTAGGAATATGTACATACATAGGAGAAGAGTCACAAAGAATATTCAAATCCAAAATAAGGTACATACTTACATAAAATGAAGTAGATCCATAATTGAGACAAAAATGTAGTCAATCTAGAGCATATTGAATGATACCTTGAGCAACCTTAGTTACCCCAATACAATTAGTTATTTACTACTGTAATATTCCAATCACCACTGTATTGGTGTATGATCTATATAGTGATTCATAATTACCTTGCATATGTCTCTATAGATGTCCTCATATAGCTTCATACAAGTATCCCTTCCAAAATCATTTAACTAAAGAATCTTTCTCCCCTCTTTCTTCCAATTAATATTACGGATCCTCAATTCAATATCTGAAAGGCTCCTTATAATATGAATTTATCACTATTTATTATTAATCCTCCATTTAAATGTCCTTGCTGACCGATACTCAATTTAACCTTTAAATCTCTTAATGTATTAGACTTAACTCACCTTGTGACTTCTATCAAATGAATATTAACGTGACCATAGTGCCATCCAACTTGAACTATTCAGATTATGTTCCGTATACCTCCACTCCAAAGTAAAAAAGGAAATTTGTCATACGCATATTATAACAAGTCATACCCTCTTTCATCAGAAATGATCACATTTTATGTATTTTTCCTTCCTTAACTTCTCCTCATAGACTTACCATAATCACTATCCTTATATTTGATCAATTGATCTTGCTAATCTTACACTTCTCTTAGAGACATCAACATTATACCATTTCATTACTTAATTATTCACTTATCATAAACATGGGTCATAAAACTGTCCTAATGAATTCAAATGAAGTTCAAGTGTCCTCGTCTAAATTACACCTCGAGCAAACCCTTCTTACTAATTCTAACCTCGTCAATTTCAATCTTTAGAATCGAAAATCTCATTACCAAGTTATTTTGCTAACCACCTAACATTCATACTAAACCGCACAATGTTATCCCATTTTACTAGTGTTAAAATTAAGAATGTTTCCTCACCATTAGTGAGAGAATGGAACAAAATTTTGACCTTAAAACATATGCACGATAATGAATAAAGAATAAAAGTTTCCTAAAGTCCTATTGCCTCTCGAAGATAAGTAATAGACGTCTCTGCATCGATCCTCAAGACTCTACTAGACTCAACTCTTATACTCGTGAGACCGATGAACCTTGGGCTCTGATACCATGTTGTCACTACCCAAAATCACAAGTCTTGATGACACATATGTTCCCAACCGATAGGTAACAAACCCAATAAGCTACCCAATTCGACTTAAAATGTGGAAAAATAAGTAGCAAGCAAATATCTTAAATACTAAGTCTTTTAAATAAAATGCGGAAAATCTGAAATACCACCCCAAGATTTAGTGTCATAAGTACATGACCTTCTAAACTCAGATGCAAGTCTGGAACTAAATGACAAACCTAGATGTAAGAAATGTCCTATCTGAATAATAAAATAAAATAATAACTAAATACATAGAGGGGGTGTGGGCCACGGAACAACCAAGCAGCTCGCCACAACTCCAAGATAACTCAAACTCAACTCTGAAAGATCCACGAAATGTACTTAATTTCAAAATCCAATCACAAAAGAGTGCAACAAGTGTAGTATGACTACGACATCACGTGTACCTATTATGTCTCATAGACCGACAACAAAGAGGTAGTGACATGAGTGTATAAGAAAATCATCCTTTAATTTTACAAATTTACATTACACTTATCAGCCAAGATTCATCAATAGGGATAATCAATGTCATGTAATGTCCAACACTAATGAAACACATAATAAAAAAAGAATGAAGTATGTAATGAGATGCAATACAATGCAACACAATGAAATGATATGCCTCAAATTCCAAGTACTATCTCAATCGTATATACATGATACTTCTCGAAAATACATCAAGAGTTCATGACCATGGGGGACTCACAGGGTCCATATACAGACACTGACACATGTGTGTGTGGACGATCTCAATGCACTATCATAAAATGAAACAATCTCCAGCACAGACGATCTCCACGTGCCCATAATATAATCATAACATCTCACAACCCCCACTACAGATGATCTCCATATGCCCAACTTATACTCAATCTAATGTTAATGCATGTGCACAATGCACTTTCAATAAAAGAGGATGATGATTCATCTAAATCAATCAAATATCGATATGAATATAATCACCTCAACTATCACAAATATACGGGTTCAATAAAGAACACAATCACACAAAAGAAATCAAGTCAATAATACATCAGCTAATGCCCATATACTTTGGCATTCTCAGATTAGAATATGTCATTCTATAGTAATAAACTTTCCCTTTATAATACTGGTACTCCTATCAATGCCCGTAACACCATTGGTACGAGACCCCTATCTTTCCCCCTTACCCATTGTCTATTCTATTTTTATCTTTAATTATAAAAGTGTCCTTTAACGAAGTCTAAAAGTCATAACATACATTGAATGTCGAACATGTGCCACAAATCCTTCAGATTTTGCCTTTCCCTTTTGTAAAGCTTCAAAATGTTCACCATCTATTACATATGCATTATTCATAAGTAAACGAGTTTATAGACACCTATCTTGCTATACCACCCTCCCGAACTCCAAAAAATGAATCTACGCTCATAAGGATAAATTGAAATTTTAGTAAAACTATATCACCCATAAATCGTAGAGCACAAATCTATAATTAAGTTCCTAATTTTGATGCCAATGAATATGTCAAGTCTCATATTTCTAAATTTTAAGCCTAGGGTTAAGGCTCAGCTCCTCAAAATATCATATATTTAATTGTATTTATATAATACAATACAGTTAATATTTAATTACATATCTCAATACATCAAAACATAAATCATAATCTGATAACAAAATAATAATATTTAAATTTGAAGCCACTAGTTACGAAAACCTGTGGTGACAACCATGAACCAAATTGACAGTGATCCTTACCCTTTTAAATTTGAACCAAACTGCTAGCAATCCTACCCTTTAAATTTTAAACTCATTTATATGATAATTTACCACCAAAAAGAATACACACAATTTCAAGGACCTGATGTGAATATTCACCATATTCCCTTCAATTTTTGAAAACTTTATCTAGATACAATTATTGCATTTGATCTCCATTGAAATCATATCAATCAAGTTACATAAGAAGAAATTGAAGGAGAAAGTTTCTTGAGAAAGAGAAGAAGAAGTCTCGATTGATAGAGAAGTTACACAATACATCTGATGATCAATGAATTAATTGGAAATATCTGATCAATGTAATCTACTTATACTAAGTGTTGTAACTAACTCTGATAGCTCACTAACTAACTAAATATCTAACGGATCATGTACAAATAATACGCAGTTTACACTTAGTGTACCACATTGCTTTGCTTAGTGGAATTAAGGCACATCAACACATTTAGATACTTCTTTAATACCCCCGCAACTTAGGGGCTATAAACAAATTCATCATCCCTAGCTTGGACACTAAGTAAGATGTTGAATTGTGGTAACACCCTTAGTCAAAATATCAGCATGCTGCTCAGTAGTAGACAAAAAAGCAGTCTCAATAAGACCTTGCAGATATTTTCACAGATGAAATGATAGTCTATGTCAATGTGCTTCGTGCGTTCATGAAATAAATGGTTAGCTATAATTTGTATAGCTGACCTGCTATCACAATGCACATGGAAATGAAGTGCTAGAGTAATGCCCAGTTCAGTAAACAATCCAAACAATCTCTGCCACTGTGGAAGCTATGCTTCTATACTCTGCTTCTGGAGATGGTAGGTTGTTTCTTGGCTTTCCAAGCTATAAGAGAGTCACCAAACTTCACCAAATAACCAGTAACAAACCTTCTAGTATTAGGGCATGAGGCCCAATCAACATCACAAAAGGCCTGTAATTTTGGAGATGCTGAGGCTGAAAGAAAAATTCCAAGACCAGGAGACTGTTTGACATATTTGACTACTCTTGTAGCTGCTTGCATGTGGGATTGCTTTGGCTAATGCATAAATTGGCTAAGACTTTTCGCTGAAAGGAAATATCTAGTCTTGTAACTGTCAAATACAACAACCTTCCAACCAACCTCTGGTATTCACATGGATCTTTAAGAAGCAAATCAGTACTTGATCCAACATGCTCATCAAATTCCACTACTTAATCCAACATGCTCATCAATTCCACTGATGTGAGTTTATGATTCAGTTCAATAGGATATCCACAAGGCTGTGAACCAGACAACCCTAAATCTAAAATGAGTTCCAGTGAGTACTTTCTCTGATGCATCACAATACCATCTTTTTACTTGGCAAATTCTATTCCAAGAAAATATCTAAGCTCCCCTAGATACTTTATCTTGAATCTGGTTTGAAGAACAAGTTTATTCTCTTGAATATATTGAATATCAGTCCCTGTGATAAACAAGTGATCCACATACACCAACACAATCACCATACTGGTCCCAGTCCTTTTAGTAAATAGGGAATAGTCTAAGTGACTCTGAGAAAATCCAAAATCCACAAGAGCAGATGACAACTTAATGTTCCATTGTCTAGAAGCTTGCTTAAGTTCATAGAGTGACTTAAGTAGCTTACACACTTTGGTAGAATCTGCATGTTTGTCAAAACCCTGTGGGAGTGTCATGTCCACTTCTTCATGTAGATCACATTGAAATAAAGCATTGTACATATCCATTTGATATATTATCTAGCCTCTTGCAGCAACTAATGCTATAAAATACCTTACTGTGACCATTTTCACCACAAGTGAGAATGTCTCTTGGTAGTCTAACCCTTCCTTCTGGTTGTAGCCTTTAGCAACAAGCCTAGCTTTAAATCTCTCCACTTATCCAGAAGCTTGATAATTGATTTTATAGACCCATCTACAACCTATAGCTCTCTTCCTAGGAGGCAAGGTCACCACAATCCATGTCTTATTATCTTCCAAGGCATTAATTTTCAACTGCATTGCTTCCAACAATCTAGGATGTTTAGCAGCTTCATAATATGTTTGAGGCTCAACTTCAACTGAAAACTAACTAAGGCAGCTTTGATACCTTTTAGAAAGGTGTTCATAGCTGATAACATCTGATACATGATACATACACGAATTAGCAACATTTTTATGCTTCAGAGGTTGGACAAAATCTTTGAGCCATAGAGGTGGTCTTGCTGATCTTCCAGATCTTCTTGATGTCTCAACTGGACCTGGTAGAGAAGGTTTAATATCCTCAGGGTTATACATTGTCTGAACACTAGGTGGTGAAGTATGAAGACCTTCAACTATCTCAGAAGGACATGCAGTTGGAGCAAGTACTTCTACTGCAACAAGATCATGCTTAGCCTCCTGATCAGATGTTTGTTCTTCCTGTAATACAAACATGTCAATAGAAGGAGGGATGAACTCCTTATTAGGAATAGGTGACTGAAAAGGAAAAATCTTTTCATGAAATACTACATCTTTACTAACTAGGATTCTCCTTTCTAAAGGATTACACAACTTGTATCCTTTTTGTGTAACTGCATATCCTAGCAGGATTGTTTTCAAAGCTCTAGGGGAAAACTTGTCTCCTTTAGGAAACATTGTGGCATAGCATAAGCAACCTAGCACTCTCAAATAATCCAATAAGGGCTTTTTCCCATACATCATCTCATAGGGAGACTTATGATCCAATACAACATAAGGAACACTGTTAATTATGTGTACAACAGACTCAATACAGTGTCCCTAAAATCCTATTGGCAAATGACCTTGGAATCTAATTGCTCTGGCAGTCTCTAAAATGTGTCTATGTCTCTTATCCACCACACCATTTTCTTGTGGTGTGTAGGGGTAGGAACTTTGATGCACAATCCCAAAGTTCTTAAACAATGTGTCACAATTATGATTGAAAAACTCAGATCCATTGTCTCATCTTAGTGTCTTAATCCTTTTTCCAAACCGAGTTGATACCATTACAATAAAATCTTTCAATATAGTAATGACATCAAATTTCAAATGCATTAAGTAAATCCAAGTCCACCTTGTGTGATCATCAACCAAGGTAAGAAAGAATTTCATTCCATCATAAGTAGTTGTTGTATAGGGCCCCCAAACATCCATGTGTAAAAAATAAAAAGAACATGATACTTTACTTGCACTAATTGGAAATAGTAGTCTTATCTGTCTAGACATAGGGGAGATATTACAATGATTTAAAGTTGAATCACAACTACTACTAATACTAGTTATTTTCTTCAGAACAGGCAATTACACACACCCCACCCTTTGATGCCAAAACTTAATATCAGGTGTTTCTCTCACTGTCATAGACTGTGTGACTCATGTATCACCACCTCTATGTGAATTAAGTACGTATAATCCATCTTACTCTTTACCAATATCACTCACCTTCCCAGTGAAGAGATCCTGAAATAAACAAAATTCAAGAAAAAATAGTCATAACAATTTAGTTCTCTAGTCATCTTGGAAACTGACAATAGGTTGAACTTAAACTCTGGAAAACACAACACATTTTTAATGAAAGCACCTTTTGTTAGTTGATATTCCCCTACTTGTGACACTGCAACTGAATCACCATTGGGAAGCTAAATTATTCCAGTATTCCCTACTGATGAACCATGTTTTAATAAATTGTGAGTACCAATCATATGATTAGTTGCACATGTATCGATAATCCACTTAGTTTTATCTAATGTTGTGTGTAAAACAAGAGTATTACCTGCCAGATAACACTAGGCTCACTTATAGTGGTCTTGTTTAGCATTCCAATGAGTTGGTTGTGTTGTTCAGGGGAAAAAAATAATTGTTGTTGTTGAATACCTGTGTAGTTCTGATGTGAAGAGGCCTGATAGTGTTGGTGCGAGTGTTGCCCATGTGGAGCAGGTGGAAGCTGATCCATTCCTCCTGGTACCAACAATGCTTTATTCTTGCCTTTGAAGTATGCAGGGTATCCTATCAACTTGTAGCATTTATTCTTGATGTGACCCTTCATATTGCAGTAATCACATGTCAACAGTTTGAAGCATTATTCTCTAGAATGGCCCTTCATGTTACAGAATTCACAAAACACTGCATTGTACCCTCTTATATGTCTTTGAGGTGGTCTATATCCACCACCACCTCCTCCCTGAGTTGTGAATAGTGTTGTAGTTTCTAGGATATCACTTCCACCATGACTACCACTTGCAATGTGTTTTTGACTTTTATCTTGTATAATCATATCATATACTTGGTTGAATGTTAGAGTGGGGATTATCATCAGAATTTGACTCCTAGGCTGGCTATATCCATAATTCAATCCCATAAGGAATTGCAACAACCTTTGTTTCTCCTGCTGGCCTACGTAGGTCTTTGATTTCTCACAGTTACCAAATGGAGGACCAACAATAGTATCGTATTCATCACTCCCTGTGTTAAAGTAACTATTTCCTTATGCAATTGAAAAATTCTTGACATGCTAATTTCATGGTATTTCTCTTTAAATTCCTTCCAGATCAAACATGCATCAAACTTAAACAAAATTCCATTCAGTAAGGATTTACGAACATTACCAGTTATCCACGATACCACCAAAGCATAGATAAATCCGAGCTTGTTACGAGTCAACAATGCCAATTTCATAGCTCTGCTCCACAATGAATTAATTCTCTGTACCTACAAGTTAAATACCAATCTTTACTTCTCCTCAGACACCTCTAGATGACAAATAAAGCGGATGATTGTGATCTGTGACCTTCAACCCTGAGAATGGTGATTTCGAAACCACAACTTTAGCTTCTGTGTTCACCATTGATCTACGTAAAGCTAGACTTCTCGATTTTCTTCAATATGCGAGAAAATCCCTAAATCTAGTCAATTACTAATTAAAGTCCTTGCTCTGATACTATGAAAACTTTTATCTAGTTACAACTATTGCATTTGATCTCCATTGAAATCATATCAATCAAGTTACAGAAGAAGAAATTGAAGGAGAAAGTTTATTGAGAAATGGAAGAAGAAGTCTCGATTGAGAGAGCAGTTACACAATACATCTGATGATCAATGAATGAATTGGAAATATCTGATCAATATAATCTACTTATAATAAGTGTTGTAACTAACTCTGATAGCTCACTAACTAACTAAATATCTAACTGATCATGTACAACTAATACGCAGTTTACACTCAGTGTACCACACTGCACTACTTAGTGGAATTAAGGCACATCAAACTGCCAACAATCCTGCCCTTTAAATTCTAAACCCATTTATATGATAATCTACCACTAAAAGGAATGCACACAATTTCAAGGACCCATGTGAAAATTCACCATATCCACTTCAATTTTCCACTCCTAATAATAATAATAATAATAATAATATTCATGCTTCATAACACCTAGTATACGAATACTAAAGAAATAATTAGTTAGGTTTTTTCCTGAAATAGCTGGACATCTCCGCGTCCTCACGGAAACAATTAAAATTTCCTTCATCACCCACAATGTTTTTTCTTCTTCTTTAGTTATGACTAAAAAATAATCAAACCTCACTTAACCTATTTTAATACATGGGTTAAGTAGTATACGATATTAAAAGAAATTTAGATTTGGCCCATTAATTATTTAAAAATAATACATCAATCACATAACCGTAGTTAATCGAATAGTCTAAAGTTTTCATCTATAATTTACGAGAAGAGTTAAACAATCCTAGATTTAACGGGTCGTTACAATAACATGTGAGAAAATCTTTTGCGATAGCATTGATATTTTCCTTTCAAAGTATCTTTAAATAATTTATAGTAACTTCATAAAAGCATGCATATCTTCATCAATTTCATAATTCAAAGGTTCATGAGTTCATCATAGCTTCATAATTGGAAAATCATAGTTTAGGCATGGGTCTACATAATTTCAACTAAATGTAGTGTATTAACATTGAATCATGCATTAGAAGACTTAATTAATAATAATCAATCACAATTGAATAAAACCCATGAGATTGAATTAAAATCCTAACTTGAGTCAATTGAAATTGAAATGAGAATTTGGAAACCTTTGGAGACCCCATGGAGGAAAGGACTCCATGGTGAATACATGCATACCTTAATGCCAAAAGCCCAAGAAGAGTGGAGGATTGGAAACTTGAATAGAACCCTAGCTCTTCATCTTCTTCCTTAGCGTTGAGAGAATTTGAGAGGATAACTTTGGTGAGTTTTAGGGAATTTAGGAGAATGAATTAGAAGTGTGTGATTTGGGGTTTAAAACCTTTATATAGGACTTAGGGTATAAGGTAAAACGACATCGTTTTAGTTTAAAATGATTAAGAAAACAACCCAAAAACTCTTTAAAATAACTGCCAGAGCCTTTCTACGATTTGGATCTACGGTCAACCATACTGATATACCATAGAAAAGTTCAGAAACATAAATTTTGACCAACTTTTTTTAAGGAGGCTATCTACGACTCGTAGGTCTTCCTATAGTCCGTAGATACCAACCGTAGAAACCAACTTTAACCCTAAGAATTTACTAAGTCTGGGACTCCCCTACGAGACCTATCTATAACTCGTACAAGGAATGACAGACTATCCTGGTAAACTGTAAAAAAGGTACTAGGACTGATTTTTAGAAAATTATTTCCCCCCTTCCTACAGTTGCCATCTACGGCCCGTAGATTGGAACCGTAGACATAGCCTGCAGTCCAATTTTTTTTTTCCTTCTTTTTCAAATCCAAGGTGTTACAATATCTCCCCCTTGGAAATATTCGTCCTCAAATGGAACTCAAGACATCATAAGGAGGGTAGGGAAAAAGATCTAACAACCAAACATGAATGCAACTAACTCAAAATGCACAATATCAAGAAGGAACATCAACTCCAAGCTCAAACTTATTCAAAACATCATTGCATAAGGCATACATGCAAGCCATACTCAAATGCACATAATCATGGAGAAATCAATCAAGTTAACTCATTTTCTCAAAAATAAATAAAATAATAATCAAGTTTTCATGAGTATGCATGCATTAGGAAATATGAGAACAACTAAGACACATGAAACCAAAAAGAATGAACCACAAGGAACTAAATACCCCTACTTAGAGTAGGATCAGAGGGAAAGAGATGGGTATAACGAGACATCATATCGGCCTCGACCTCCCAAGTAGCACCCTCAACCCTTTGATTCCTCCACAACACTTTCACGGATGCGACTTCCTTATTTCTCAACTTCTTGACTTGTCGGTCCAAAATCTCAACCGGAATCTCTTCATAAGAAAGATATCCTTTATACCAAGACTCTTCAATGGTGCAATGGTTGTCGGATTACCAGCACACTTCTTCAACAAGGATACATGGAAAACTGGATGCACTGATGCTAAGTCATTTGGGAAATCAAGTTCATAAGCAACTTTACCAATACACCTCAAAATCTGATATGGGCCCACATAACATGGACTAAGCTTCCATTTCTTCTCAAATCTCATCACACCCTTCATGGGTGAAGTTTTCAAATAGACCCAATCATCTAAATCAAACTCAAGATCTCTTCTTCTAACATCAAAATAGGATTATTTTTTTACTTTGAGCCATTTTCAACCTTTCTCTAATAAGCTGAACTTTATCCATATCCTTATGTAACAATTCAGGACCTATCAATGCAACCTCACCAACTTCAAACCAACCTATAGAAGATCTGCACCTTCTACCATAAAGATCCTCAAATGAAGTTATACCAATGCTTGAATTATAGCTATTATTGTAAGCAAACTCGATCAAAGACAAATGATCATCCCAATTACCATTGAAGTCAATCACAAAATCTCTCAACATATCTTCCAAAGTTTGGATTAGTACGCTCCACCTGCCCATCAGTTTGAGGATGAAATGTCGTACTAAGCTTAACACGAGCACTAAAATCTTTTTGGATAGATTTCCAAAACTGAGAAGTGAACTGGGTACCACGATCAGAGATAATGGATAGGAGCACACCATGAAACCTAAACATATCCCTTAGATACAACTTAACATAGTCTTCCACCGAATGAGAAACCTTAACGGGAAAGAAATGGGCGGACTTCATCATACGATCTACTATAACCCAAATCGAATCATTGTCGCTGGATACGAGGTAAACTAACGATAAAATCCATATTTAAATCCTCTCACTTTCAGGTAGGAATACCAATATCTTGGGACTAACCTCCCAACTTTTGAGGTTCAACTTTCACTTGTTGACAATTAAGACACTTAGCCATAATTCTGCAATATCCTTCTTCATCCCATTCCACCATTCGACCTCCCGTAAGTCACGGTACATCTTGGTGGCTCTCGGGTGAATGGAATATCGAGAACTATGAGATTCTGATAAGATTTTATCTCTCAAGTCATCAACATTTGGAAAACACAAACGACCTTGATATCAAAGTACACCATCTCCCCTCTGGGATAAAGCCTCAATGGACTTTCTAAGCACCACTTCATTCAACTCAACCAAAATTAGGTCAAGACCTTGCTTAGCCTTTACATCCGACACAAATGATGATTCTAAACCATTATGGACAATTGCACCACCGTCATTAGAATCAACCAATCGAACACCCAATCAAGCCAATCTATGAACATCACGAGCCAACTCCCTCTTATCTTTCTCAACGTGAGCAACACTGCCCATAGATAGTCTACTAAGAGCATCTACCACAACATTCCCCTTACCAGGGTGATAGAGAACACACATGTCATAATCCTTCAAGAATTCTATCCATCTACGTTGGCAAATATTTAAATCCTTTTTGCTTGAACACATATTACAAAATCTTGTAGCCGGTAAAGACATCAACATGAATACCATATAAGTAATGTCGCCAAATCTTTAGGGAAAAAACAACCGCCGCTAGTTCCAAAGCATGGATAGGATAGTTCTTTTCATGATTCTTAAGTTGCGTTGAAGCATAAACAATGACTTTCCCATTTTGCATAAGGACACATCCTAACCCACTTCTTCAAGCATCACAATAAAAAACAAACCCATCAGACCCTTATGGTAATGTCAACACCGGAGTGGAGGTAAGTCTATCTTTCAACTCGTGAAAACTCTTCTCACTAGCTTCTGACCATAAGAACTTGACTTTATTTTGGGTCAATGCCATCAATGGAGAGGCAATCAAAGAAAATCCTTCCACACACCTTCTATAGTAACCAGCCAACCCTAAGAAATTTCAAATATTTGAAGGGGATAAAGGTCTATGCCAACTCTTAAGCGCATCCATCTTTTTAGGATCTACCTCAATACCCTTTCCAGAGACAATGTGACCGAGAAAAGCCTTGAATCTTAACCAAAACTTGCATTTACTAAACTTTGCATAGAATTGTTGGTCCTTGAGGACTTGCAACACAATCCTCAAATGATCGGCATGCTCGTCCTCAGTCCTTGAGTAAATAAAAATGTCATTAATAAACATGATCACGAACATATCAAGGTATTTTCTAAATGCCCTATACATTAAGTCCATAAATGCATCTGGAGTGTTAGTCAACCCAAATGACATTACTAAAAACTCGTAATGACCATACCGAGTTTAAAACACCATCTTTGGGGTGTCATCTTTCTTTACCCTCAATTGGTGATAACCCGACCGGAGGTCGATCTTAGAGAAGTAGCTTGATCCTTGGAGTTGGTCGAATAAATCATCAATCCTCGGAAGGGGTTACTTGTTTTTAATGGTGACTTTGTTCAACTTTAGATAGTCGATGCACATACGAAGGGAACCATCCTTCTTATGAAAAAACAAGACTGGAGCACCCCATGGAGAGATATTCGTTTGGATGAAACCCTTATCCAACAAATCTTTCAATTCCTTAAGTTCTGCCAGGGCCATGCGGTAAGGAGGAATAAAGATAGGTTGCGTATCTGGGAGAAGGTCAATACCGAAGTCTATTTCCCTTTTGGGAAGAACACCGGGTAGATAATTGGAAAACACTTTCAAAAATTCATTTACAATGGGGACCGACTCAAGTGTAGGGTTTCAGAATCCATATCCCTAACCCAAACAAGATGATATATGCAACCCTTAGAGATCATTTTTCTACCTTAACATAAGAAACAAACTGAACCTTAGACATAGAATTTCCCCCTTTCCACTCTAAGACAGGCTCATTTGAAAATTGGAAGTTGAACACTCAGGTTCTACAATCAATAGAAGCATAACATGAATGAAGTCAATCCATACCAAGAATAAAATCAAAGTCTAACATATCAAGCTCTACTAGATCAACATGAGTGACTCCATGGTATAAGGAGACGGGACAATTTCTATGGACTCTCGTAGCCACAATAGATTCACCAATAGGAGTAGAGACAGAAAATGGTCTAACAATACATCCGGAAAAACATCAAACTTCATAGCTACATATGGCGTCACTAAAGACAAAGTAGCACCGGGATCAAGTAAAGCATAAACATCAAGATGAAAGACTTTCAACATACCGGTAATAACATCGGGAGACTAGGCGGAACTTGCCTACCATCCTTTCCTTTGTCATTTCTAAATGGAAAATCCCTCAAGCGGTGACCACTTTTACCACAACCAAAGCAATTATGTGTACCCAACTAGAATTTTCCCGGATGACTCTTTCCACACTTTTGGCATGTGGGTAATAAGGATTCATTTCCACCACCATTTCCTATTTGAGGCTTAGGGTTAGACACCCTTTAATTGTTGAACTTAGGAGCCCAAGCATTGGAGAAACTTTGGCCGAAAAACCTTTGTCAGAACTTAGAACGACCATGTCCATTGGACCTTGAATGTGAAAAATCACCATCACCAGTCGTTGCCCTCTTTACCTCCCTAGACCTTTCCTTAACTTTCTTCTTTTCAATTTGTTGAGCATGAACCATTAGACAAGATATGTCCATTTTATTACTGAACATGGTAGTATGAAATTCTTTAACCACCATCTTGGACACTCATGAAACAAACTTGCTCATCCTTACCCTAGGATCAACAATCATAGCAGGAGCATATCTAGACGATTGCTTGAACTTCAAGGCATACTCCTTCGCACTCATATTTCCTTGACGAAGGTTGATGAATTCAAGTACATTTGCCTCTGTCATCTCAAGGGGAAAGAACCTATCAAGGAAAGCAACCTTAAACTTTTCCCAAACAAGAGGACCCGCATCAACCACCCTCTCTTCCTTCCATTGGTTGTACTAAATTTGAGCAACACCCTTAAGCTGATAAGCCGAAAATTCTGTCTTTTCCACCGGTGTCACTCCCATGATCATCAACACCTTGTATACCTCATCAATGAACTTTTAAGGATCTTCCTCAACCTTAGAACCATGAAACAACTGCGGATTTATCCTAGTGAAGTCCCTTACTCTAGTTGTCGTTGTACCCATATTTGGGTTCACGGGGACAACAACCTCTCTATTGGCTTGAGCCATTATGGCTTGGGCTAAATTTGAAAAGCAGCTTGAAACTCCATATTGGTCACTTGTTCGGCCAAATGATCAACCAAAACTTGAGGAGCTTCTCATTCCACATTCTCATTCAAATTCCTCCTAACATAAGCTCTTCGAGGGGCTATATCCTGGAAATAATTGAATAAGGATTATGAGAGAGACATATAGAGTGACACTTTACCATACAACTTTAGAATGATGAAAGAAATTGAATTTTCTAAACATCTTATAGCCTCCTATTCATAAATATAGTGTACTTCACACATACGAACAAGACTCTAGTCGATGTGGCTTATGAGACATCCTAGGACCTTTGTAAACCTTATGCTCTGAATACAAAGTTTGTTACGACCCAAGGTACACCTTAGATGTAACATGGCGTATAAGACCCCGATAGGCCCTATACAACCCACCTAGAATACATCATACAAGATAATAGAGGTAAAGACTTGAAAGAAAGCATTTAATATATCAAAAGTCGACAAAGAGGAAGTCTAACATAAGTCTCAAAGCAATCTGATACATCATAAGGAAAGTGATTGGGGTGTAACCCATATATCACATAAGAAGGTTGAAACAAAATGACATAAAAGCTATAGAATGTCTCGGTCCTAAGATCATGAGGACTCACCAATCAACTGAAGCACCCAGGGGATGTCTAGCCACGAGTGTGCAGAGTAGGGACGTCGGACCCTACATTCATGATATAATGTAGGCACAAGTATGCATTAGTACACAAAATATACTAAGTATGGGAAACATGTATAAACATGAACATGATAGGATAAATGGCTTAAAACATGTAGACGTGATCAACAATTAGACATTTTAAACATAAGGAAGTAAAACATGGAAAATAATAAGATATAGTCAATGCATTTGAAATGAAGGACATAAGAAAACTTTGAACGAAAAATAGTCATTTTGGTGGAATTTTAGCTTTAACCGATAATAGGACCATGTGAGCTATATCATGGAATCTGGTATATCCCTCATACCGAAAGAAGGAGAAACTACTTGCCAAGGTAGAATCCGTACATATCATGTTTTGCTAAAGTGGATACACTAGCTAGGTCATTTAAGACAATCCTACGTGGGTACGTAGTTTGAGACTAAAGATTGCTACTAGAGACTACCCTATTTGAGCCTCCACCTTAAGCCCTCTCGGTGCTAAGTCTAAATCCCAACAGAATAGATAAAAATCAAATAGCAATTTTAACATAGAAAAGGCAATAATCAATACCAATCCACATCTTTCAAAATCAAAACATAGAATAACTCCTTAAGTATAATTCAACATAGATGAGAAAACCTTTCATCAATGTGAATCCATATATGTGAGAAACACCTTTCACAATCATGATCATAATAACATGTGAGAAAACCTTTCACAATTGCACTAATACTTTCCTTTCAAAGCATCCTTAAATCATTTATAGTAACTTCATAAAATCATGCATATCTTCATCAATTTCATAATTCATAGGTTCATCAGTTCATCATAACTTCGTAGTTGGAAAATCTTAGTTTCGGCATAGGTCAACATAATTTCAACTAAATATCATGTATTAACATTGAATCATGCATTAGAAGACTTAAATAAAATTAATTAATCACAATTGAATAAAACCCATGAGATTGAATTAAAATCAATTGAAATTGAAAGGATAATTTGGAAACCTTTGGGACCCCATGGAGGAAAGGACTCCATGGGTGAATACCCACATACCTTAATGCCAAAAGCCCAAGAAGAATGGAGGATTGGAAATTTGAATGGAACCCTAGCTCTTCTTCTTCATTAGCGTTGAGAGAATTTGAGAGTATGACTTTGGTGAGTTTTAGGGAATTTAGGAGAATGAATTGGAAGTGGGTGATTTGGGGTTTAAAACATTTATATAGGGCTTAGGGTAGAAGGAAAAAATCATTGTTTTTGCTTAAAATGATTAGGGAAAATACCCCAAAACCCCTTAAAATAACAGGCGTAGCCCTTTGATGGTTTGGACTTACTACAAACTGTACTAGTCAATCGTAGAAAAGTTCAAAAACATATATTTGGACCAACTTTTAACGGAGCCTATCTACGACTCGTAGGTCTTCCTACTATCCGTAGATACCAACCGTAGAAACCAACTTCGATCCTTAAAATTTCACGAAGTCTGAGACTCCCCTGCAAGACCTATCTACGACTAATACAAGGAATGACAGATCGTCCTGGTGAACCGTAAAAAGGGTACTGGGACAAATTTTTAGAAAATTATTTCCCCCCTTCCTACGGTTGCCATCTATGGCCCGTAGAAGCTTTTAACGGTCCGTAGATTGGAACCGTAGACACAGACCAACCCAATTTTTCCCTTCTTTTCCAAATCTGAGGTGTTACATCATCATTTTCAGAGGCGTATCCAAGGAGGGGTCACCGGATTCACGTGAACCTATGCTCCCCTCTCGAGATCATATATAGTAGTGTTATATTTTTAAAAAATATTAAAATATAGATATGTGAACCCATACTCGGAGTATCATATAATGTTATGATGACTGGGTGCACCTCTCTACGTGAGGTTAGAAATTTGAATTTTATATTCATCTTGTTTTATTTTTCTTTCTAAAATTAGATAACACCTCTCTAAATGGTTATTGGTAACACTTTTGACATTTTAATTAATTTTGGACCTATAATATTAATTTGAATGGTTTTCAGTAATAAAAACCTAAATGTCGAACCGATCAAATTTATATCTTAGATCAACCTTTATGTAATAATGCACCCATCATCTCGAAATCCTGAATACGCTTCTGATCATTTTGGGATTTTCCCTATTTCAGAATTTGTTACTTGGCAACTGGATGCGACAACTTCAGGTGCCTTTGTTGGTTGTTGGTTGTTGTTCGTCGTTTTATGTTTGTCCTTGGCTTTCCTTCCTCCCATCATTTCCTCCTTTTTCACTTGTAGCTTTACGTGTATGGTTTCTCTGTAGCACAACTCTGCATTTTTTTATTTGAGTGTCCCTGCATCATGCAATGACTGTAGAATTCTAGTAGGTCTTCATATTCTACCATCTGAGTAAACCTTTCTAAACTGCCTTCTGCATTTCTAATCTTATCTACGACCACCCTTATTTTGAGTTTGGCTAAGTCCAGTTCTACCCTAAAATTAGCTGTTGTGGGTTTGCTTTTTGTAAATGTTGCTCTGTCCATGGTTAAAGAATAGCCATTAGGCTCCACAATTCTACATAAACTCCATAAAAATGATCTTTAACGATAATTAATTAACGACAATAGCTCAATTGCCGTTAAATATGTATTTTTAGCGGTAATTAGCACTTTTTGTATATTTCCCTTGTTGGTATTTTTTTAAAAATGGGGCATCACAAAATGATTGAAAATGTCTCTCAATGGATTGAAATGACTTTCAATAGCTTTCAATAATTTTATTAAGCATTGAGCGACTTTAAATAGCCAACATAAAAATATAATCTGCATAACTTGAAATTTAAAACAACCCAAAATATCTCAGTAATTCAAACAACCTAACTAAAATTCAAAATTCAAATTCATCTTAAACAAATTAACTTAATTTGCTAAAAACTACTGCAGTAACTAAAAGCAAACTTCAATAGTCCTCCTTTGCTTTAGATACTGCAATTTTAAAAAGTTGCTCCTCCTCAATTTCTGCTTCTGCAACTTGTGCTTGAAGATTGTTCTTCAGCTTGCATACTTTTGTAACATGACCGGCTTGTTTGTAATTTCCACATATTGCATCAGGTCTTTATCAACAAAAATTTTCCAAGTGTGTTTTTCTTTTGCAGTATTTGCAAAGAGGATAATTACCTTTTTCTTTTCTGTTTTGTGCATAAAAGGCACCCTCAATAACATTATCTTGCTTGAAGGCTCTTCTCTGCTCTTGTGCTTGAAGAGTACTTATTAGTTCTTCAATCAAAATAGTAGAGAGATCTTTAGACTCTTTCAGAGATGAAATTTTAGATTTGAATCTCTCTAGAATTGTCACAAGAATTTTTTCTACTATTCTGTCATCTTTGAAATTCTCGCCAAGCAACCTGATTTATTAACAATAAAAAAAAATCTTGTCAGAATACTTAACAATAGTTTCATCCTCTTGCATCCTAAGAGATTCAAAATCTCTTTTCAAATTCAAAATTTTCATTTGCCTGACTCAGTCACTTCCTTGATATTCTTTTTTTAATTTTCCCAAGCTTCTTTTGCTGTCGCACAAGCAATGATTTTAGAAAAAATTGAATCTGCAACTGAATTTTGAATTACAGTTTTGGCTTTGAATTTTTTGATTTTTTCATCCGAATGAGATTTAATTTGAGCAAGGGTAGGATTTGTAGGGAGAGGTTGTAAGGGTATATCTTCCATCACAACTTCCCACAGATCATAGGCTTCAAGATATGATTTCATTTTCACCGACCAAATCTGATTGTTTTCACCAGTGAAATTTTTTGGGGCATTCAAAGAGAGACTGATGCTGGCAATTATTTTGGTTAAAAAATGAGTTAGAAAAGCTTGTGCGTTGAAAAAATCACGAGTTGAAAATGTAGTCTTGATGGATTAAAATGGGTAGCCCTGATGGGTTAAAAAGGTAGCCCTTACGGGTTAAAAATGTATGGTAGTTCTTTGAAAGATTTCACAGATCCCTTAAAATCAATGAAGCTCTTGATACCACTGTTGGTATTTTTTTTTTAAAATGGAACAACACAAAATGATTGAAAATGTCTCTCAATGGATTGAATGGCTTTCAATAATTTTATTAAGCATTGAGCGGCTTTAAATAGCCAACATAAAAATATAATCTGCATAATTTGAAATTTAAAACAACCTAATATCTCAATAATTCAAACAACCTAACTAAAATTCAAATTCAAATTTATCTTAAACTAATTAACTTATTTTGCTAAAAACTACTGCAGTAACTAAAAGCAAACTTCAACATCTCTAAAGTTTTTAGCGACATTGGATCTAATGACACTTAACTAATGCCCGTAAAGACTTTAACACTCTTTATTAATATATCTATTTATTACCGCTAAAAGTTGTTTTTGTTGTAGTGATAGACATTCCACTAAAAGAATTGCAAGGAGAGGTCAGGGTGCGTAACCCATACAAAGTTTTGGCCTATGTTGTTGTCTAGTGCAATGTCCACTTTTGCGACAACCACAATTGCAGTAAAAAAAATCGCATTTGCAATATCTGACACCTATTTGGCAGACCCCTAAATAAGGACTAATGAATTTTTAATCTTGAAATCTCCTTTACAAGCATATTTCAATAACTAAAATATATGATGAGATGAATGTGATATCTGATATCTCTATCACTTACTAGCATTTTTGGGTTGGTGCTTTGACAATAATAAAACTTATAGTGGATAACACTTTTCCTCCCTACGTGGAGAAAAGATTAAAAAAAATAGGAGTAATAAATAGAGAAGAGAGGTTGTCAAATACTTCCCTCTTCCATCTTAAAATTGTGGATTTGAGTCATTGAAGAAGCGAGCAAAAAGGTAGACACTTTCGTAAAGAGGTAAAAAAGAAAGAAAAAAAAAGTGCAATACTAAATACAAGAATACAAAAAGAAAAGGGGAATGTGTATTTGCTCGAATAAGATTCCGTTCCTTAAAGAAGAATTTAGTCACATGATGTTGTTTAATTTGAGATGATGTTCATAATGTAGATGCAGAAATACATTAAATCGTGGACAGTTAAGACGAAAAATTAAACAATTTTAATTGTACATGTTGGTGGCATATCCACTTGTGTCCTTCGTATTCCCTTCCATCCTATCATGTGGTGTAGCAGCTAATGGCTTCAACGCTCCCAACTGGATCCCCAAATTCCCTATAAAATCCCCCAATATCCCAAAATATCCTCTTAACACTCTTCTTTCAACACACCTAGAGTTACCTCCTCAAAAATGGCATCCCTTTTCTTCACCTCTTTACTTGTTCTTCTCTTCCATATCTCCCCTTCCACATCTCTCACATGTTCCTCTCAAACTTTCTCAGCCAACACTCGTTTTACCAATTGCACTGATCTACCTTCTCTCAAATCTTTCCTTCATTGGACATTTGATCCAGCCAAATCGACTCTTTCTGTCGCCTTCCTCGCATCTCCAGCTTCCCCTGATGGCTGGGTTGCTTGGGGAATTAACCCGGTTGCACCAGCTATGGTTGGAACACAATCATTTATCGCATTCAAAGATTCCAAAGGGGTTATGACTGTTAAGACTTACAATCTTACATCTTACAAATCAATTACAGAGTCTAAGCTTATGTACAATGTTTTGGATTCAAAAGCAGAGTCAGCTGATGGGGTGATGAAAATCTTTGCTACGCTAGAGTTGCCGGCGAATACGAAGACGGTGAATCAGGTATGGCAAGTAGGATCGGCGGTGGCTGATGGAAAGCCCGGGATACATAAGTTTGAGCCTGATAATTTGAAATCTAAAGGGATTTTAGATTTGGCTACTTCGGGTGCTGGTGCTGGTGGTGATGGGGATAAGAAAACAAATGCTACTTCTTCTTCTGCTAGTAGTGGACAAAGTGGAAATGAAACTGGAGGATCTTCAAGGATTTTGAACACTGAAACTACTCTTTTTGCCTTTTTGTTATTGTTTGGAGTTGGGCTTTTGCAGCTTTAATTTAGATGTCGTTCAAGTTTTTACCCTTTTTTCTTTCTCCATCTTCAGTTTCGTCGAGGTAATAACGACTGTTTAATTAGTGGTAGTCCAAATTTATGTTTGATTATATACATTTTGTAATAATGTTCTTCTTTATCTAATGTGTTCAGAAACTCATTTCTTTGTTATAATATTTGTTTAGAAAGAAGAAAAGTTATCTGCTTTTACCTTATTCTTTAATTTTATCTCTAATGGTTTAATAATATCTTTTAAAATTATAAAAACATTTTTTCATGTGTGTCAAAAAAGGATTTTCTGACACTTGACATGAAGTTTAGAGGTAGAAGTGCTGCTGATAGGCGTGTGTTGGACATAATTTGATTTCAGCTACCAATCAAGGCTGAGGGGAAGAATAACGATTTGAATGGACTTATAAAAAATAACTTATAAATTTAAAAGTTAAAAGTCATAAATAAATCATACCTACTTTTAACTTATTTTAATTTTTTTTATTATCTAAAAGTAAGTGCTTTAAAAAAATACTTTTTAACTTTTCCAAATACCATCAATACTAAGAAAGTGTTTTAAAGTAAAAAAATACCGAAAGTAAGTTAATTCAAACGGCACGTCCATACCTTCCATTTCATTTGCGCTTTCTATTTCAGTTGATTCTTTCTCGTAGAAACTTTAACATTAAGTAATGCTACATTTGGATCAATTATTCAACATCACTTCTTTGTTACTATAATTGCTTTGCATATTTGCTTTTTTATGCCTTACTTAATTAAGCTATAGTCTATTGGAAACATCTCTCTATTTTCACAAGAAAATGATAAGTATATGTAAACACTATCGTTCTTAGACTTGAGTATGTTGTTATTGTTCTCTCTTATTTTTCTGGTAGAATTACTAGTTTTTTTTTTCTTTCCTTTTTCGAATTGCAAACGCAAAGAAGATGACCTATAACTATGGAAAAGGACAAAGATTAACATAAAATGCCTCAATTAAGCATTTTTAAGAGAGTGTTATCTAGTTATGATTAAGTGAAAATGCCCTTCATATTTCTATTTATTTATTTATTTTATATAAATGTGATTAACATTTTATCAGAGTAATATTATCGGTTGGGTACAGATCTTGTTTTGAGATGTAAGATAGGTGTGGTGTGGTATTAATTACTAGATCCTACCTACTCAATCGTCTACTTTACTACTATATTAATGGTGCTTATAATATTAGTTGTTGATGAAGTAAATAATTCATTATGTATTGACATCTTCTTTTTCTTTAATTTAAATTAAAGAAAGAAAGAGGCATCTCAAAGTTGATCTTTCCACCAAAAGAGGAGACAGAAAAGTGATAATACAATGCTACTTTTATGGAAAAAAGCAAAAATGAAATATCACAAGACCCTATTATGTCTTACTCACTATTCTTGATGACACAAGAGAATGTTGTTCATCTTCAATTCTAAAATTAGTGACAACTTTTTTTTTCTATCAATGATAGAGGTAAATGGAAAAAAACAAGAAAACTGTGACAACTTTTTTTCTTGTAATTGACTATGACGACTTGCTATAAATTTAAGTCATAGAGACTGTTTGCTTTTCAATTATTGACTATTGAATCATGTGGCATTAACGTTTTCTTCACGTACTATCCGGTAGTTAAGCAACGGTAAGTTTGCACTTCAATGCATGTGCTTACAAGTATTCCACATTGTATAATCTTTGTATATGACTTAAATACAACATAATATGACTTTGTAGTTAACATTATTTATTGAGATTTAAATTTTTATCGACTTAAAACAACAGTAACATATCCAGTAAAATCCCACTAAATGTGGACTAAGGAGAGTAGAGTGTACGCAGACACCTTACAACTACCTCGTGGAGATAGAAAGTTTGTTTTCGAAAGACACTCGGCTCAAGTGCATTAAATCCAAGTAAAAGAAGAAGAAAATAATGAAAAAATATAGCCGTTAATAAGCAGTGTAAAGTCTACAAGAAAGAAACAATAACAATAACAAAATAGTGTGATAATCAAAACATAATAAATAACATATTACAAGAACTACGAGGGCACGACTAGTACAATGACATACACTAACAAGCCTAAACCTAGCACGACAAGAAAATACCCATGCCTACTAACCTTCTACCATAATACACGACCTCCATCCCTTCCTATCTAGAGTTATGTCCTCAATAATATGAAGCTACATCAAGTTCTGTTTAATCACCTCTCCCCATTACTTTTTTGGCCTAATTTGACCCCTCTGTGTGCCCCCTATAACCAGGCACTCTCACCTCCTCACTAGGGCATCAACACACCTCCTTTACACACGCCCAAACCATCTCAGTCTTGCTTACCTAATCTTCTCCGCCACAAAGGCCATCCCAACCTTCACCCGAATAGCCTCATTTATAATCTTGTCACTCCTAGTATGCCCACACATTCATCTCAACATCTTCATCTTCACAATATGCATCTTATGAACATGTGAGTTATTGACTGGCCTACACTTCACTCCATACAACAAGGACGGTCAAACCACACTTTGTAGAATTTACCTTTTATTTTAGGTGGTACCTTATTAACACACAAGTCTCTATTTTATCCATGTCACTCCAGTACGATGTGTGACATCATCCTTGATGTCACTACTGCCCTTGAGTACAAACCCAAGATACTTAAACTTTTCTCTCTTGGGAATAGTATTCTGGAAAATCTTACTTCCGTGTATGCTTCATCAAATGCAACACTAATTTTGCACTCCAAATGTTCTATTATGATCCTGCTCAACTTGAACCCTTTGGACTTTAGAGTCTTTCTCCAAACATCCAACCTAACATTAAATCTATGTGTCACGATCCAAGCTACACCCTAGATGTGACATGGAGAATAGAGTCTCAAGAGACCCTAAACAAGCCACTTGACATAATACATAATAAGAATTGAAAGAAAATAAGATAATATTCTCATTCAATATTCATTGATATCGAAAGAACAAAGTATAACTTATAAGCAAAAACATCTAATGTCTGACATAAAATTCTAACCTTATAGTACGTGGCTAGGACAAACCCCTAACTCACGGAATGTAACACCTCGGAAATTAAGGTTGAGTTGGAAAGAAAGTTGCATAAAAATGCACTAAACCTGTTTTCATGAGTTGACCTACGGACCGTAGGAAGTTCTACAGGCCATAGGAAGGTTGTCGTAGGAGCTGGATGAGTTTTGAAAAATGTTAAGTCTTTGAAGATGGTCCACGACTGAGCAAGACGGGTCGTAGAAAGTGCCTATAGAAGTTGTTGAGACTTAGTGAGATTTTGGAATGGTTTCTGGTTCTACGACTAGACCCTACGGACCTTAGAAAATTTCACGGCCCGTAGGAAGGGTTTTGTGGAAGTATGGCCAATTAATGAGCCCCAATAACAATTCTACGGTTGACCAGGATGGTCCGTAGAAAGTCTTACGGACTATAGGTCCAACCGTAGACACTATTCAACAATTTTAATTTATGGTGTTTAGGTCTTTTTCTATCGAATTAACCCCTAAACTATGTTGTTTTGGCCCTATGACTACCCATATAACTGGATTTACTCTTCAAAACTTAACTCATTCCCTCCCATACACTCAAACTCACAAATTCTCTCAATGGTTTCTTCCTCACATCCTCTCCAAGGATCTTCAAAGCAAGCTAGGGTTTCCTCAAGCTTCAAGGTCTCTTCCTCTATTGTTAGGGATTTGATTATCCAAGCTATGTGAGGATTCATCCACTACTAAAAAACTATCAAAAAATGACGGACAGAAAAGTGACGGACTGCGTCGCTCCAAAAAGCAACGTCATTTGCCACACTGTCCGTCGTTTTTAATAAAAATAATTCTTTTTAAAATTATTTTACAAAAAGCGACGGACGACATCTCTTATTCCTTAACACTCATATTACCTTGCCTAAGGTTAATGAACTCAAGAAACAAAGGCTCCCTCATCTCAAGCGGGAAGAACCTATCAAGAAAAGTGATTTTGAACCTTTCCCACTCTATGGGACCCATTCCTACCGATCTAGCTTCTTTCCATTGGTTGAACCAAACCTGTGCCACCCCTTTGAGTTGGTAAGCGGCCAATTCCGCCTTCTCCGCCGAAGTAACTCCAATAATGTCTAACACCTTATGGACCTCATCTATGTACTCTTGAGGATCTTCCTCAAGCTTTGAACCATGAAATTCTAGAGAGTTCATCCTCATAAAGTCCCTCACTCTTGAAGCCGCCTTACCCATATTTGGGTTCACGGGAGATACCACCTCTCTATTGGCTCAAGCTGTCACGACTTGAGCCAACACTTGAAAAGCGGACCTAAATTCTGCATTAGCCACATCCTCAACCAAAGGGTCAATTGGAGCTTGTGGAGGAACTTAGGGAGGAACTTCTTGATTCATATTGTCTTCCTCATTACTTATAGCATTAGCCCTTGTAGTAGTCATATCCTGTAGACCATCAGGTAACGATTAGAAGAAAGATCTGATAGAGTTAAACTCAATCGCACGACTTAGAGTAATGAAGAAGTGAAGTTTCCTAAGCATCTAGTAGCCTCTCATTCATAAATGTGGCACGCTTCA